>MU204413.1:6514072-6580691 GCA_017309775.1 Paedocypris sp. Pulau Singkep
TCTCTCTCTCTCTCTCTACGTTTATCATGTTTATCCACTTTTCTTTCTCTCTCTCCATCTCTATCTCTCTCAATCTATCGGTCTGAAATCGCTTTTTCATTTTTTCAAAGTGCTTTTTTGGCAGGCTTTGTTTTGAAATTGAAAAAGCATCGTAACAAAAAAAATAAAGGAACAATGAACAGATATGCTCAACGAAATATGTAGATTTGGATACACTATAAAAATGTTTCTAAAAGTTGTATACACTGTGATTTGTGTATATAAAATGTACCCTGGTAATTTACATGGAGGTAAAATACAGTTTTATTAGATTAACCGCAGTAATTTTACAGTATAATGTTGGAAATCAGTAGATTACTTATTTTTTCACGAGAAGAGTTGATGTGGCATTACACGTGTTGTTTTTCACATACACAATGTAAAAATTGTATTGATTTATGCATTCAGTGATAGATGGATGAATAGATGTACAGACAGACAGACAGACAGACAGATTATGTCTGTTATATATCATTATCCTTGACTCGACTTTACTGGTAAGGTACATGCTGAGGCTCCATCATCCTGAGATGCATGCTGGGAAAATTTCTTAAACTGGAAGACGAGAAATGAAGTAATGGGCTAATGCTGTCCTAGCAAAAAAAAAAAAGAAAAAATATCAAGCCATGATGGAGGTTGCGTGACACGGTGGGAGAGAGATGGAGAGAATCTGTCGCTGGATGTAGTTCCACACGCTTTTAAAAGCAGAAGAGGTCAGTGCTTTTAGTGCAATAAAATACTAATCTAATTGATGGTTGCTCACATCTCAGCCGATCTTATATACATTTCTTGTACTTATACACATTTCTAGCAATCCTTGGCATTTCGGCACGTTTGCTTTTTCAGTTTCACACGTGTTCAGATTTAGCCTTATTGGAAGATTTTTTTCATTCATTTCAATAATCAAATGTTGTGGCAAGAAATGAAAAACCGATTGTGGATTTTTCAGGGTCTTGACAATATATTCCTATTCACTGCTAGATTTTAATAATAAAAAAATATCAGAACTGATTATGATGTAGAATTTTTCATGAACCAATTTAATTCTTAAATCTAGAATAAATACATTGTGCCTTAAAATGTAATAAAAATATGATGTACATTAAACAGTATCCTCACTAAACTATGAAATGTATTCAAAATGTTCTGAAAATGGAAATTGAATAGAAAATTGCTTTCTCTGACAGCAAAACATTCAACAACCATCGCTGTTCCTAACATACTGATTGACAGAAATGCCATTTTGAACATGAATATAGCAAGTTTTTATACAAAATAAATAAATACATTCTGCGAGCACATGCCTTTTTAATGTGGTGCCAGTGTTTGGCTGTCCAAGGTGCTGAAAGTCATTCCAGCTCCATTTCCACTGAGCAAATTACCAACATGATGAATGAACAGAACATGTCTTACTTTTAGAAAGTAACTTCATTACTTCCTGGAAGCTTAATCAAGAGCAATATTTAATTCAAAAGGGCAAAAATTGTCAGGTTTTAATGGCAAATTAACATACACTGTACATATATGATGTTTATTAAGGTATATTAATCTTATTATATATTTGTTTGCTTTTAGAGTGTATTTAACTAACAACCAGAAAACAATTGGCAAAAAAAAAAGAAAAAAAAATAAGAAAAAGTATTGACTCTCTGTTATGCCACTGGTCAACCTGAAATATTACACTTGTAATACATAATTGGAATGAAAGCAATTTGTCGCCACGTGGTGTTTCCAGTGCAGTGACCACTAGGGGAGCTGCTCTAAATTTAGAAAAATCGTTTTTTTTTTTTTTAATTTTCAAAGAAAAAAAAAATTTGTTCGGGGGATCTAGGGGGGAGAACAATAAAATGTATACTCAAATTTCTATTAGAAGGGTTGTCTGGTGGGTTTCTTAGTGGTGGCGTGATAAATTTTTGTGTTTTAAATTTCAGCACTTAAGCACCTTGTGTTTCAGGAGCTACGTCTAAAATAATATATAAAAAACATCTTTTATTATATCTTTTTATTTTTAAGAGACCTATCATGTGGAATTGAGGAAAAAAATGTAAGCTTTCCTTCTGATACCCTGCATTAGACACATGTAAAAAATTAGATCTAGATCATTGTGAAAAGAAAAACACAAGGTGACTTAAAAAAAAAAAAACAGTTATGTCATATTTGCAGAATTCTCGGAAATATCAATGAAGACTTTCCCAGAAATGCTTAGGTCATTCCCCGTGACCTCTGATGTGAAAGGTCAAGGCTTGGCAAATGCCAAGTTTGCCTGCAAGTGTGACCTGGATTTTGCAGATATTAAACCGGTAGAAGAAATTGAAGGAGTCCCGAGCTCGCTCTCTATTGTACGTCCCTGCTTTCATTACTGAACAGTGACGCGTCAGCTATCTCCCGCCAATCTGTTCTCAGATTCATTACTGCTGCTGTTGAAATACCGGGGCTCAGAAATTAATATGTCACCGCAGCAGATTTATCGATCCGCTTCAATTGACTCTCACCGCCTTCTAGAACAAACCGTCTCTCTTGCATCAAATATCCCTGAAAAAGAAAAAAAAAAAACGTCCGAATAATCTCAAGTTGTGTTATGCAAATGAGTGCCTAGAGGAAACTATAATAAGTACTGTATTTATTTTATTATTTGAACTTTTTGACCAAGTGTCAAAGTTGAACATTGAAAAACCAAACTATTCTGAACTACTCTTGGAGCTCTAACTAACTTACTAACTAACTAACTAACTAACTAACTAAATGAATAAATAGCAATAATATTGTTATGCCACTAACTAATCATAAATTATAAACTAAACAAGAAAATTATTATAAAATAAGTAAAGAAATAATATAATAACTTAATACACTAATTCAATATAAAATAGCCAAATAGCTTAAACAATTATATATATTTTAATATAAATAATGGAACGTGTGTTTATGTGTGGATGTGTGTGTGTGTGTGTGTGTGTGTGTGTGTGTGTGTGTGCGCGCATGCATGTGTTACTTACATTGCATTTATTTCGACAATCCATCAATCATCAATTTTATAATATTTAAAGTTTTATAATACGCAAACTTTATTTAGACATGAATGTTTTAATGAATCGATCTCGTTTTGTTCTGATTATTTTCAGTGTGTGTATTGTGATGTTTGGTTTAAGCGAAGTGTGGCCACCATTCGGTTTAGATCAACTTAGTCTAATAGTTAATTCTGGCAGTCTAAAAGTTTCTTACTTTATACTATGTATGAAATGCAATGAAGCCATTCAAAAATCAATGTTACAAATAAATCATTTTAAATAGCATATTCCATGTTTTAATTACATACAGTGTAAAGCTGCTGAATTATAATATGTCTTTACTGTATCACACTGACTATTCAGAATGTGTGTGTTTTATTTCTCTGCTGCTATGGAGACCGGGTGCTTCAAAGACTGTTTAGTGCATTTGTATAATAAGTAGATTTTGCAATCAAGTATGCTTTTCATAACTTCAATGAAAACATTTTAGTTTTATTAATATACTATTTGTCTCTATGTCTGTATATCTACATATCTGTCTATCTATGGTATCTGTCTTTCTGTTTGTTTGTTTGTTTGTTTGTTTGTTTGTCTATCTGTCTGTCTTGTTTGTTTTTGTTTTGTTTTTCAGGAAATACTTTACCGTAAGTTTGTAACATTTTATTTGAAACACCTAAAAATAAACATGACTCCTGTGTTTTAAGTTTACAGTAAAAGACTACATTTAAAAAATGTCTTATAATAGCATTTGTTAGTGTCTTGCAAAACAATAAAACTGAATATTTTTACTTCATTATACAGTCATTAACTTAAGCCATTATACAGTTTTATTTTTTTTCCACACTATAATAATCACTGCAGCTTGATGAAGTCTACAAATTGTTTCTACAAAAGAAGTCTTATCTTGTCCAGTATTTACTGAATAAATACTATTTATTATTTTTCCGGAACCGGGCCTGTGTTCATCTAATTCTTTAATCACCAAGCGCTTGTTTGCGACTTGCTGTTTCGCCATTTCTAAGATTTTTCATCCTCATTATCCTCAAGTTTCCCAGTCTTCCCAAAATGAATGATGTTTTTTTAGTTTGCGTTAATCAAAATTAAATGCAACAAAATCTAGAATGTAAGAAAAATACGACTTCAATCTCATCAAGACTGATTTTAAATGAACTACAATTGATAAAAATATTCAATTTGTTTTAATAAATAAAATAAAAAGGTAGAAGTGAAGTAAAAGCAAAGTAAAATGTAAACACACACACACACACACACACACACACACACACACATCACTGAAATATATGAGGAACCTAAATGTACACATGTGTAGTGTAGTTAGTGATGGATAATTACTGTGTGTGTGTGTGTGTGTGTGTGTGTGTGTGTGTTTTACTCTCTTAAGTGGTATAACTGTTCCAGCTCCAGCGTGGCGTCGGTCTGAGGCTCTCTAGCTTTACTCGGTCGCCAGGCCACGGCCATGGCACATTGATTTTTCTCCACCAGCTTGTTGTCTAATTGCCCTTATCAAAATCATGACCTGCTAAATGATGGTGTCTGTAATCTCACACTCTCTAGCCAGTGGGCATTGACATTTAGTCAGATTAATTATTGCAAACATCCACAGAGAGAGACAAGACGGAGCGAGAGCCAGAGCAGCTCCTCTGGATGGGGAATGGAACAGAGAGACTTAGAGAGTTTGGAGTGTCACCATCTGTCGTGGTGAATAAGTGGTACCCGGAGACGGCCGCTCTTATTCACACAGACCACTCGCTGATGAGGGAAACACTATTCAACTGCCCACACCAAACAAACAAATACTTCTTTTTGTATAAGCTCACAGCTCATCTCGTTTTGCTTGGATTACATGTGTGTCTGTGTGTGTGTGTGTGTGTGTGTGTGTGTGTGTGTGTGTGTGTGTGTGTGTGTGTGTGTGCTGACATTTCCATCAAAGTCTGGATCAAAATACCAAGTTTTTAAACCAATGTGGGGACATTTTGGTACTTGAGGCTGGACTTCACAACTGTGCGTTCTGTATTTTCTTTGAGGATGCTTATATGTGCATAATTCAAATGTTTTCATAATTCAAAGTCAGGAGCAATCACAACTAAATGGAAATATGGGAAAATGTACCTGAAAAACAGCAATCAAAAAACCTTTTCCATGCTGCGACGCTTAGCAGTGGCTAAACAACACTCTTGTTTTAATAAGAAAATAAAATACATTAAAATAAAGTACAATAACTTTCTCTTTCAACTTTGTGTCTGTCTGAATTTTAGGTTTCTATAAGCTCACAGCTCATCACATGTGTGTGTATGTGTGTGTGTGTGTGTGTGTGTGTGTGTGTGTGTTCTGACATTTACATCAAAGTGTGGATCAAAATACTTTTTTATTAAGTTTTTAAACCAATGTGGGGACATTTGGGCACTTGAGGCCGGACTTCACAAGTGTGCGTACTGTATTTTCACAAATATAACTTTGAGGGTGCTTATATGCGCATAATTTAATTGTTTCAAGTCAAGAACAATAACAAATAAATGGAAATATGGAAAAATGTACCAGAAAAACTGAAATCAAGAAACCTGTTCCACGCAGCGACGCTGAGCAGTGGCTAAATAACACTCCTATTTTAACAAGAAATTAAAATAAATTAAAATAAAGTACAATAACTTTCTCTTTCAACTTTGTGTCTGTCTGTGACCTACCACTGGCAGTGAAATTCAGAATACACCCATATATGGACATAGCAAGTGGAATCCCAGCACCCCCTACTGGACTACATTTAGAAATAATTTCTTACCATTTCACACTTACTCTTATTTTCTATTTTTCATCAATTATTCAAATAAAAGAGTCACAGGTTTGGTTAGTAAGAGATGTGTTTGGACAGAATCAGAAAAAGCTCACAGCTCATCTCATTGTGTGTGTGTGTGTGTGTGTGTGTGTGTGTGTGTGTGTGTGTGTTCCGACATTTACATCAAAGTGTGGATCAAAATACTAAATAACACTCAAAGAAGTTAAGATAAATTTATGAAAAGTACAATAACTTTCTCTGAAATTTCTGTATGGACATAGCAAGTGGAATCACAGCACCCCCTACTGGAGATATACTAAACTACATTTAGAAATAGTATCTAGCCGTTACTATTTTTTATTGTGTATTATTCTATGTATTATTCAAGTAAAAGAGTCACAGATTTGGTTGTTTAAAAAATATATATTTGTAAGAGTTGTTTAGACAGAATTTTAGGTTTCTGGGAAGTCAGAACAACAAGAAAGTAAGAAGGAGCTCCTATTAATAAGTTTTTTTTTATATTTTTATATATATTTTTTTATATTTAATATTCTGGTCATAGCCCATAGTCTGAACAACAATTGACATTTTTCTTTTTTTAACTGACTCCTCCACCCCCCTAATTTTTGAACATCCATAAATAATGGATATTTGTCTTTTTAAAGACTATTTTTGCCTAATTCGCATAGCAACTTTGCGTTGGTCTCGAAATAAGAAAAGCGCTATATAAATAAACTTCAACTTTTTATATAAGCTCACACTCTCATTTTGCATTGAATACACATGTTTGTGCGGCTTGTTTGTGTAATGCATGGAACTAATGACTTTATTTGCTTTGTTTTGTTTTACTCTTTCAAAAAATCTGGCAAAGAGCCATTCAGTCCGTGATGTTTGGAGATAAAGATGTGTGTGGAATACGTACTTGAAGGGGAGAAAGAGGGTCACTGCGATGAGCTGGACGGTCCAGACTCAACACAACAACATTATTCTCTGCGAGGTGAGAGAAGGGCGGCAGCTCAGCTTTTTTCCTCCAAACAAAATACATTTCCAGAAATCATTCCATTGAGAACGCCGCGTAACAAAATCCCATGCATGCTGATGTCTGTGGGAAATCGATGGTGGTGTTCTGCTATCCTCCAGCCCGCCATCGAGCTCATCTGTCCTGACCGCTGTGCTTTTGTTCAGACCCGGCAACCTGTTTCTGTTTGTAATAGAATAATTGCATGAACTGCTGCATCTTTTACCCAATCACAGGCTTTTACAACCAGCATTTCCACATCGCCACAACCTGCAATTTAAGGCTCTTTATCTGGAAGCAAAACTAACACAGTGAACCTGGTGCCAACACGGCGGACGCTGAATATTTATACACGGAACTTACTTTTTAAAATGCGCATTGAATGTTTGCTTTAGTCAATGATGGTAAGGTAGTAAATTATGAAAAAATGCTTTAAAGATAGTAAATAACTGTAAAAAAAATAAATAAAATAAATGGATGAATAAATAAAGGATGGTGCAAGGCATGGTGCTTTGTTTAAGAAAAATCTTAGAAAAAAAGAAAAAAAAAAAAGGTGTAAAGGGCACCATACTGAAAATCATACTCATGTAAAAGTATTTCAGTAGGTATTACAGTAAGTAATTACTGTAAATACGACTCCATTACAAGTTACCACTCATCAACTCCAAGAAGACTTAAGTATTTACCTTTGTACTGAATATAGGCTCAAAAAACACTAAGAAATGAGAAAAACAAGAAACTATTTATGTTTTATTTCCCAAGATAAAAAATAAATTTAACACCTCAATGTTTCAAAATTGCAGAGCAAATCAGACAAAAAAGAACAAACAGTCAGTCTCAGTCAAAACCATATGGGCAAAAAATATACATAGTAATCTTTCAGTAAAAATTAGCAACCACTAATTTACCTTCACGTGATTTAGCTGATAAATATCATCCAGTACCTTCAGCATCCTGCAGATGGCGATATCACCTCGTCCCCTCAAGAAATCAACCGCGGTAGAAAAAGATGCGACATTTCGCTCACAATCACAATGTAGCGAGTAACGGTAAGTGTCCATTCAAATTCAGTGGGCTAAAGAGTACAGATACTCAATCACAGATGTAGTCAAGTAGAGAGTAAAAGTTGCTTGAATTTTTGACCCTATGTACAAATACAAAGTAGCCAACAATACTTAGTACATTAAGCAAAAAAGTTCATTTACTCAAGTACTTTACACTGTATTAAACATAACAACAAAAGAGAAGATGCATCATACACTATAATACAACATTTCAAACTTTAAAGATCACAAGAAGCATCTAAGTTCAAGTTCATTTATATAGCGCTTTTCTTCGTTCGAGACCAACGCGAAGTCGCTATGTGAATTAGGGAAAAAATTGTCTTTAAAAAAGAAAAATGTCCATTATTCATCTGTTCAAAAATTAGGGAAAAAGAGTCAGGTGAAAAAGAGAAATGTCCATTGTCCATCGTTGTTCACACTATGGGCTATGACCAGAAGAGTCAGACTGGTGGGGTGAGAGGAAAAACCTAGGGAGAACTCGACTCTCTGGTGCCAGTCTCCTCTGGCACGCTAACATCACAAAGTCGTTGGTGAAGATGAATACGGAGGTTGTGTCCTTCGAGGCGTAAAGTGTGGCGGCTCTTCGCCTCAAGATGACGCAATGGCTCCTGAGCGAAAACTCCTTGAAACAATGTCATCTAAACTGTAATTTACGACAAATGTTGTGTTTGTTCTATCGTAGAAATGAAAATTCTCAGCTTGACTGAACGCGCTTATTGTCGAGGTCTTCTGCGATTTCCTCCGAACAATGGCGGCAGAAAAGAACGTCACTAACCGGCATTAGGGGAAATGAGCTTTTCTGATTCCGTTCATGAATCTCTAGTGGCAGCTAGTAACACTATCCTGCACGTGAAGCGTAGATCCTCAAATCAAGCTGAACAGATTACGAGGAGCCGCTGACCCCCTTCACCACCGGGTCACGGAGAAAACGCCTCATGTTTGTTAAATCCTTCTTTGTTGCGTTCGAATGGTTAAACGAAACGAGTCTTTGTTCATAAAAAACAAATTATACGTCGATTATGCGACTAGAAAAGGTGTGGCTTATCTGATGGTAGAAAGACACTTTTGAAGCTTTTTCTGCTTTCAACGTTGAAAAAAAAGGCAATTTATTAAAACGCACTTTTGCCTTTGCGAAATCGACAGTTCATTAAGGTGAAAGTATTTCCATAAGGCAGAGGAAGATCAAAATTTGTGGCTTCCCTCAGGGTAGCTATTACCAATAAGCTTGAAAAAGATAAAAAGACGAAGAATATTCATGCTTGATTTGCATATCACTTTTGCCATTGAAGTTTCTCACCAAGATTTTGACCCTTTGCATGTCAACATCTCATTAATGCAGCCTGTTTTCCCAGTCTGTCTGTCACTCTCTCTCTCTCACCCTCTCTCTCCCTCTCTCTATCTCTGTTTGTAATTCTTTTTTTGTTTCTTTAGGATTTAACACACATTTGAGCTATTCAGCTGTGAGCATTACTGTGTAACCTTTCACTCATCTGTGCCGTGCTGAATGTTTTAAACATGGGGCGTAATCTTTCTATTTTTCCACATTATAGTTTTATTTTGTGTTAATCATATCACATCAATGTCACATTTTGGTTAGTCGTATTAAAATGTTACCTTAATCGCTTTTGCAAACCTGATAAAGAAGAATAAAAAAGAAGAAAGCGAGAAAGCTTGTCAATAGATGGTCTAGATCAAAGCAAAGACCCCACCCACTACAAACACGCATCACCATCTCTCCGCTGCTTACTGTACACATCCCCTTCGTTTCCATGACAATGCATGGGTTAAATAATAAGATCTGCCCTTGAGCCGACACGGACGACACGACGCGTTCCGACCCGAGAGGTGATTTCGGGAGAATCCTCAGTGGAGTGGAGTGCTCCATAATCAAAGCAACGCAAAAGGAGAAGAAACAAGCCTTTGAAAACAGAAGAGGCTTTTTATCCGTGTCGGCCTGTCAGAATGTGTTTTAATGACAAAATATGGGAGTGTGTGCTGCTCTCTCTCTCTCCACTCGGCTAATTCCCGACACCGCTGATCTTTTCCTAATGGTCACGGAGAGAAAGAATGGCCATAATGCCCAGAGGCTGAGAGCAGACACAACAACATTAGCCTTGTACTGTTCCATCTATTCCAGCAAAGCTCGGTGGGTCGGCAGGATATTAAACCGTCCCAACAGGTGCTTCTGTTACACACACACACACACACACACGTGGAATTACAAGCCAACCTGGGCGATCAATCATGCCTGAAGAAACCTGCCGAATCACGCCATTCAAAAACTCCTCGTGTGCGTTCAATTGCATTTCTATTTGTCCATTTACAGCCTTTTATTAACGTCAAAGCCGCGGAGAACCAATAAAGCTGATCGCATTTTCAATGAATAAAATTATGTCACGTTGACACGCTTCCGAATGAAATGCAGAAATGAATTTCTCTTTCCTCCACCAGTCGACCGTCATTTTTCATTCACTTTCGGGGAAATGGTGCAGAGTCGATCTTCTTGTTCGTGTTAAACGACGCATCGACTCGTAATAAACTCGTGTTCAACGAAGTTTGACTTTTATCACAATTCGGTGGGTTTAATCAAGTGCTTTTTAACTTTGCTGGTCGCGTCCCCACCTTCAACCTATAAGAAGATCTGGCGCCCCACATCAAAATGAAAGAAAAATCACTTCAGACTATCAAATAATTTCACTACTATACATCTGAATTATTCTGTTTGTCTATTTTCTAACGCTTACTCTATTTCTGAGTCAGGGATCTTGGAGACACACACTTTGAATAGGTGGTTAACCAATCACAAAGCAGGACACAGACACACATGTTTACACCTCTCACACACAAATACAGTCAATGTTGCGAAGCCAATACTACCTAAATGGACTGTTAAGAAATGGGAGACCTGGAGGAAACCCACGCAAGCACGATGAAAACAAGTCTCAAATGCCCACTGCTCCATTGTGTCGGTGCTTATGAAATAATAAACTAATTATTGGGGTTTTTTTTTTGAAACATTGAAAAAAAAAACTTTTTTTTGAAACATGAAAGCCTGAACATTGTGTCATAAAACTTCTGCATATCCTGAAACATCAAAAAAAAAAAAAGATCCACTGAGTTAGTTACACTGAATGAGTCAATTTCTCTAATATTAGCTTAATTTAACGAATGAAGATGTCAAAGTCCCTTTGTGTTTCAAAGTTCAGAGGAGTTTCATCACAAAGACGCATTTACGTCGTGAGAAACGTTGAACGCGTCGGCGAGGATTTTATTGCTTCAGTACTGTACCGCAATAATCTATTCCCTTTTGCTGTTCAAACACGCTGCTAAATGTGGACATCTGAAGTGATTCGAAGCAAAGTGTTCCATAAATGACTAAGAGCTGTTATCATCCACTCCACAACAGTCTTCATTAATTTTGCCATTATTAGCGCGGCCTTCAGAGCGACGGAAAATGTTGGAATCAGAACTTCTCTCTTGCCATTATGGATCTTTGAGTGTGGGAAATATTGTGTTTTTTCCATTTGCTCGTCCGTGTACAGTATCACTGTGTCTTTTTCAAGTGTGTGACAAAAGCATTTCGTGACTCGTCGTGGATAAGACACTTCTTAGTTCGGTCTTCATGATAAGACGTAGACTTCTTTTTATGTACAGAACATCCTAACCCCAATACGGAGTGATGTGTTTACTCAACGCTGTGTAATCAGGATGTGACCGCCCACGACTCAATACAGTGCTAAGTTGCACACAATGCACGACGGGGCAAATGAGCCATGATCTACCTAATATATTTGACTTCCAGCCTTGAAACACACTCCGCGACCTGTTGGACGGGTCCAGGAAGAAATGGAGAGTGGGGAATGTTGAAAAATCACAAACAGAGAAGAAAGAGAGCCATGAAAGAGAAAGTCGATCCGTTTGTCCAGGATACGAAGAGATTATCTACACTAAACCAAATATGTGTGCCATGCCTGAAACGTTATCACTCGGGACGATCTCACTTGTTCTAGCTGTCAGCCATGTTTGTTGAAGTCATAAATGTGTGGCAAAGTAAACGAGGAAGTTGAGCATTTATCTTCCAGATCTATCGCTGAAATGATGAAGAATGGTTCACAGTTGCGTGAAGAACGCATCCTAATAAATAGATTTTAACTTACAGAATCAAACAAAATGGAAAAACGTGACTTGGACAACCATACAAAGAATGTAAACATAAAATGGTTTATCTAAAGCTCAAGGCTACGGTCTCAAAGGACAATGGACAAAAAAGTTAAAATATTGCATACGAACACAAACCCAAGGCCAAAAGTAGGCAGACCAAACCCACTATTGTGAGAAAAGACACGTTTATATAAGGGTGCCAACAGATATAATGGCAACAGAGGTATGAAAACTAAACCGATGAAACTGAATCCGGTAAAAAGAGGGCGATATGACAACAAACAGAACAACATGAACACTGCCAGATCACCAGTACCTCCAAGAAGAAGACAGAAGCCGACAAGATCATGACAAAAAAGATTAAAAAATCCACAAGTTTGCTCAACTAGAACAATTAATAGAATATAAACTCTGGTGTAAAATAAAGAGAGACAGAGAGAGAGAGAGAGATAAGTAGGTTGGTAGGTAAGGAGGCAGGGAGATAGGTAGGTAGGAAGGGGGTAGGAAGAGTGGTAGTGTATGTATGGTATGTATAGGGATAGGTTGGGAAATGGGTAGGGGGACAGGTACAAAGTTAGGTAGGGGGATAGGTAGGGAATTACGTAGGGTGGTATTGAGAGATAGGATGGTAGAAAGGGAGGTAAGTAGGGTGGTAAGGAGAATTATGGGGAGGTAGGTAGGGAGGTTGGTAGGTAAGGAGGCAGGGAGATAGGTAGGTAGGGAGGGGGTGGGAAGGCAGGAAGGGTGGAAGTGAGTGGGATGTATGGGATAGATAGGGAGTTACGTAGGGTGGTATTGAGGTAGATATGGAGATAGATAGGAAGGTAGGTAGGTGGGGAGATAGGATAGTAGAAAGAGAGGTAGGTTGGGAGGGAACCAGGTAGGGGAGAAGGGATAAGTAGGCGGGAGGGAGGTAGAAGGCTGGGTAGGGAGGTAGGTGGGTAGGGAGGTATGTAGGAAGGAACATGGGTAGGGAGATTAGTAGGTATGGAGCTGAGTAGGTAGGTAGGTAGGTAGAAAAGCAGGTAGGGAAGGAGGGAGGTAGGGGATAAGTAGGGCGATTGAAGGAAGGTGGGTAGGAGGCTAGGTATGGAGGTATATAGGAAGGGAGATGGGAGATGGGTAGGTATGGATCTGGGTAGGTAGGTAAAGAGGTTAGTAGGTAGGTATGTAATGAGGTTGGAAGGGAGGTATGTAAGTAGGAGATAGGTAAGGAGTTAACATTTTGTTGTGCATTTAAACCATTAAGTGAAGATACACACAAACCTGGAGCAGTGGGCAGCCTTAATCTTGGGGGTCCGAGGGGCAAGTGGTGGTCAGTATTTTGCTGAAGGACAATCAGTTTTAGAACCTACCGGAACTCCCTAACTCTAGACCAAAACCGCCGTAAAAAATCTAATCAAACAATGACGTAAACTGCTTTTCGCTTCCTACCAAAAAGTAGGAAATAAACATCATTGTCCGTGTGGTGGTTTTTCAAATGTGGCTTTTGCTGGATGAATCCACAAATAATAGGGACAAGTTTAGGGTTGTTGTAAAAAAAAAAGTGAACGCTCCCCTACTTGAATTGTAATTACAGCTGCGGAGGGTTGCCAGGATACAACCCATGTGGAATCATCAGGGACACGGGAGTTTGCAGGCCTTTTGTAACAGTGAGTTGCGACGTGCATCCAATACTCGGAACGAAATTACCGCCTCACTGACAACAATTTATGAAAACAATTTGTGGACAAAACATTGAATTGGTTTAAAGGCGCACTGGAGTCTGAAGTGCTTGGTTCTGATGGCGTAATTGAGTTAGTGCCGTTAGCGATGGACCGGTGATGTTATGAAAACTCCAAATAACATTCTGCAACACTCTGACAGGCCGGCGTTCTTTTCGTCTTTCTTAATGTGAACTTATGACGCTGAAGTGAAGCGCTGATCAGATACTAACAGATACTTAGAAATTCATTTAACGGTGAATATTTCGCCATAGTGGTGTTTTATAAAGCTATCAATCGTTGATTAAATGAAAACGCTCGGATACGCATGTGCTGTGTTCACTCATCATACTACTTGTTGATACTGAAAAACCAATAGCTGGTGCTGATAAAAGAAAGGTCTTAGTTGAAAGAAAAACAAAGTGGTTTCTTTGTTGAGATATCAGCATGAAGCTTCTTCATAGCTCACGACAGATTCTGTGTTTATTCATAAATACTTTCCAAAGCGCTGAACAATTCCATGAATTTTGAAATCCTTGGAAAAAATCACATTCTTCAAGTTCTTAAAATTCTTCGTGCTCTAATATTAAGATAATTTTAGGAAAAATCAACCTTGTTCTCGGAGAATCAATCACAGAAGAACAATACGTTCTGCTTTATTTTATGTTCTGCTGGTTTTCAGGCCTCTAGGAAAATACTTGTAATCAATGCAAAATACTTTGATTCCTCTAGGAAAAGAATCAAACAAACTCACGGTTTGTTTGAAAAAAATGTGCTGCCAAAAAATTTGCTCATACTTTCAAACTATTGAAAAAAATCACTTGCGTATTTAAAATTATAATGACCTTTACGTTGAATTGATGGTAAAAACAACAGTCTCATACATATCTATCTTTGTTTAGTTTTTTTGTATAGTATTTTGCCTCTTTGAGAAAATGCAAAGTGCTTTCTTTTGCAATCTTATTTAATATATTAATAGTAATTATTCATTATGTTATTTTTAGTTTTCCTGGACGCATGTTATTAGACATTCTCAAATTTGGATTGTCGTTGCGGTGATATGTGACAGAGCAGAACGTAAAAATGATATCTAATTACTCAATATTTAAAACATCAAAAATATTCAAAAGACAGAGGAAACTGTCAATAGTGAACTAGATCTGCCTAAGTTTCATTTTCTCTTATTCTCATTTTTTCCACTGTGAACATTGGCCATACAGTAGCTAAATTATTATTTAGCGTTTTTTGTACAGCATCTTTGATAAAGTTGCTGACTGTTTGAATTGAATTAAATTCAATTAAATTTAAAATTGAATAAAATTCAATAGCGTATGTTTAATTCCATCTCTGGGTCACGGGGAGCAGTAGCCAAACTGCTCTGGAGCAGCTCTGGATCTGAGCCAGGACACGCCCTGGATTGGTGGCAGGCCAATCCGAATTGTGAATGAAAAGGACGGCCTCCCGCCTTCATGGATTGGCTCAAACCTCTGTGACCCAGAGATGAAAAAGCAGTTTTAAAAATGTATGGATGGATGGAATATAAACGAAGGGAAAACATGTTTTATTCTGTGAATGTATATTATTGCATTGTTTGCCCTTTTAGTGTTTCCTTCACAGCCGTGTGGAGCTGGTATTACACGAGGCTCCTTCCTGATCTTCCCGCCTGCTCGACTTATTAAGTTCAATCTGAAAAGCAACATATTGCCACGTAAATATTAGAAAGTCAAGCAAGCATCTGGAAGACGGGGTGTGCACTCAGATTCAAACACACTAGTATTGCCAGACAGTTCTCCAGGTCGACAGCAGGGGAGTATACTTTAATAAACAGAATCAATAGTATCAATAATATCTACTTTTAATACACTGAAATTTTGTGTGGTGCAGTAAGCTTCTCAACCTTAGTGAAGATGCTCTTTAAATTATTTGTGAAGCTCCTTATAAGGAGCTCGTTGATTAGCCCCACCTGTCATGGAGGATAACGATTTGCCGGTGCCTGCTGTTTCCCTCCTCGACCTCCAGGGGGAGCAGAGGAGCAGGATCGTAACAGCAGCCATTTATTATACTAAAAATCATATTGGACTAAAAGTATAAAAGAGCATTACGGTATGAAACTCAGATCAAGTCATTTTGTCTCACAGGCATCTTGAACTCCATTACTCATGTTGCTTTGTGTTTGCTAATTTGTTTGTAGACGCTTAGGCCTTCCATTTAATACACAAATATAAGCAACCAATATTTTTTTTTTTTTTTTTTTTTTTTCGAATTATAGACCCTCAAACTCCTAGGGTATGCTTATATACGAATATTTTAAATAATATTTCAAAACAAAAATCTAAGCACCCATTTTTCAGGGGGGTGCTTATATTCACGGAATTACGGTAGTTTTTTTTTTTTACTTCCTACCTTATTTTCAATTCTGATACTCTTTTTGTTTCTGACTTCTAAAACTTCTCATCCCATGATTCTCCACTTCCTCTTACATTCCCACCCCCACACTCCAGACAGCACACGTATTTTACCAGGCTTTTCCCTAGCAACCATTAAGACTTTCACACACTGACATTACACAAGACCCAGAGGTCACTCAGAACACCATTTATTTAGTTCTCTCCCTCTTTAACATTTGCGTGTTTCAGTTTTTTTTGTTGGTCCATTTGCTTTTCATGCTCGTTCACAGGTCACGTATTTTCACCCATTTAATTAAACCCAAAAATCGTGTCTTTGGCTTCCAGAGGAAACTCGAGCACCCAGACTGAATATTAATAAACCTATTATTTTAACCAAACACAAATTAAGGGGATTAAACCTCAAATCAAGTAAATATTATCAACCAATGTGGTGACAAATATTTATTTAGTCATTTGTTATGAAGCAAGATTAAACAAAAGGCAATGGCGCTACCCACTGCTCCACTGTGCCGCCATGTCATTTTTAAATTTAGACTAAATATGAGATGAAATGTCAAATAAAAAAGGAGACAATCACTTCCTGAAAATACATTTACATTTCACTTACAATATGACTGTCCAAAAAAAGCAATTCATATGCATCAAATGATAGCAATAAAAGGCCTGGAAACATATAGACACATCTACACATAAAAAAGAAAAGAAAGTGAAATATTTTTTTGTTTGGGTTAATGAAACAAAACTGGATTGACTGGAAAATGAAAGCAACTGGATTAAATATAATTTTCACAAAATTGTATATAAGTTTTACAAAAATCAAATGAATTTTTGCATATGTACGTGGCTACTATATTTTAAACTTACTCTCGATTCTATTTGGCATACGGAAGTAAATCAAATATACGTAAAAAAGTATGAATAAAAAAATATATAGATATGACTTGTTAAGTGGCAGTTTTTGTTCTTTATCGGCTTTATTATAAAACAATGTAGTTTTCTTACATTATATAGTTAATTAATTCATAAATATAATTATGTATTCTGTGTATTTGTTCAGTAATAATCACATTTTCTCGAAACAAGCAAATATTTCACTCTGAATTCTACGCTAGCTAATTTCACATGTAGGGAAAACAAACAACAATTATTTTCTAATTTCAAGCATTTTTGGCTGGTCAAGAATCAGTTTTCACAGTGAAAAGTGAGTTTTGATCAGCAGTGTTTGGTTTTTAATCATGGGATGAACATTGGGCGCTTTGAGCGAGACGCGTTTTAATGAGCGATGGATCCGACGTCGTCGTTAAACATCACGCAACTTGCAAACGAGTGCTTGAAAAATAGCCACCGTGACTAAGAACTAATTGCTGTATGTAAATGAATAATTCATCAGTGAGAGTCTGACGCGCCACGCTACAGAGATAAAGCCGTGTTGTGCGACAACACCTGACAGTTTAATGGTGACTTGGAGTGAAAATACAATGAAACTGAAGTACTGTAATGGGGGTGAGACGACCTCTGTCGCAATCCAGCATTACGTGGACACACAACCCCCTCACACACACACACATCCATCACCGCGGGACCAAACACACACACACACTGCATGTTCTCGGGAAAAAGTAGAACAGAATAGAATGTCTTCATTGTCATCGTGACACATGGTTACAATGTAATTGAGAACACTACCTCGTTTGGTGACAACATAAGGAAAAAGAACACACAAAATAAAAATGTAAGAGAATATACACATTGAATAAGAATAAAATGTAAGAGAATATACACATTGAATAAGATAAAATATAAATGGAAACTCTAGTATAAAAAAGAGGGCAAAAAAAGTACCCCACATGTTATAAATATGTAGAGCAGCAAGTTCAAGTTCAAGCTTTGAGCATTTGTAAGGCGTTTTTCACAGTTTTAACTGTCTCGAAGCGCACAAGTGAATATGTAAGAGAATTGTTGCTTTTTATTCATTTGATCGTCTGGTTGTTGGTGTTAAGTAAATGGCTATGATTATCACTATGACTATGACAAGTACATATGTGACAGTGGCCAGGTAAAAAAAAACCTCTCGAATGAGAAAAAAATATCCTGTTCTCCATTTCTCAACGTAAACAGCGTCATCAGGTCTACAGAGGTCCAGGAGGCATCATAGAGAAGATGAAGCCGAAGCTCCTAGGAGATTCAGGAGAGGAATGAAACACAGAATTAGAAAAACAATTAGAAAAACGTGAAGTACCATAATTCATGATTTTGACAGTTTTAGGAGGTGCAGGTGTGATTCGGTTCCAAGCACTAAACTAGGCAGCCTTTCTATACGATTATATTAATGTTTTCTGTAAGTTATCATAACAGGTCAATATATATGGTTCGTTGAAGAGATGCGTCTTCAGTCTACACTTAAATTGACTCGATTCTGAGTCTCGAATTGAACCAGGCAGAGCATTCCATAATTTGGGTGCTAACTATGCAAAGGATCTTCCTCCCTTGTAGATTTTACAGATTTGCGATATTATAAGATGGCCGTAGATTTGAGAGCGCAGCAGTTGTGTAGGCTCATAGTAAGTGATGAGCTCCTAGCGATATAGAGAAAAGTGACAATCAGTGCAGATTTTAGGCTGTTCTGATGGTGTTCTGAGCGTGAATAGTTCTGGGGGGAAAAATACACCTTAGCATCAATGGAAGAACACACAAAGGACTTAAATGTATACACTTTGTCCATAAACGTACAAAACATTCGTAGTATATTTTGTTTCCTAATATAGAAATTTAATTTAACACCTCAACGTTTCAAAATGGCAAAACAAAATAGATGAAAAAGAACAAAAAGTCAAACTCAAATGTGCAAAAAAGTTATCGTTACTTGTACAATGTAACAAGTAAAGGAAAGTGTTCACTCAAATGTAGTAAAGAGTACCTATACTCAATCACAAATGTAGTCAAGTAGAGAGTAAAAATTGATGTTAAGTCAAATTTACTTGAGTGAAAGTAGTAAAGTATCCCATTTTACAAGATCTCAAGTATTTTTCATGTAATGAATTTCAGCAAAAAAAAAAACACCAAGAAATTTGAAAAACTAGGTTTTATTTCCTAATATAGAAATTGTATTGAACACCTCACATTTAAAATGGGAAAAATAAAGTAGAAAAAAAAAGTAACTTGTTCAGTGCATGGATAGCTCTTGGGGGGACAAATACACCTTAGCATCAATGGAAGAACACACAAAGTGCTTAAATAAACATACACTTTGTCCATAAACGTACAAAACATCCGTAGTATATTTTGTTTTCAGTAATGAGGCTTTAATATGAAACTTTGCTGCCAACCACCGCCACGCTTTTCCTGTTGTTTTCCTAGCATGTGGCGGAAAAAAACAAAGGCAGATTAATGGTGGCTGAGCGCCGCGGCTCCGTACTCGCTCATGTGATTATATGCAAAATGCACGAGCGCTGTCACGAGATAAAGACAAAAGGAAATGATTGTGGGGGGTGACGGGGTGGCGAGCTGCAGATAAGTGCATCAGCGCTAATAAGCTGAAGAGCCAACAGCTCGAAAAAAAGATCAGCCAATGAGAACGCGCCGCCTGCGTCATCGCCGCAACCCAGTGACACGGCAGAAGTGACTACCACCTGAATCAGACGCCAACTGAGAACTGTTAGTGACAACACGGCTGCTGGCGCTTTGGCTGGCTAGATTAGAAAAGACAGAGGCTAGCACGCTAGGCTAACTTTTTTTTTTTCAATTAGGCCGTTTTCAAAGGAGCCACGTGAAATGGACGCCTTATCCATTTCGGTTCTTACCAGAGGGGTAAAGATAGGGTAACCAAGTGTCCTCTTTTCTCCGGACATGTCCTATTTTATACGGAGTTTAGGCTGAAATAAAACAAAGAAAAGTGAAAAAGAAACTCTATTCGTGAGGTTTTGTTTTCCAATGCAGAAGTGAAACGTACCATTTCCATGTTTCAAAAATGTTCAAACTAAATAGATAAAGAACAAAAGGTACAGTCTCAATCAAACGTGCAAGAAAAAAAGAGCTGATATTGATGTGATTCTACTGAAGTCATTTAAGTCATTGCCTACAATAGACATCACGTACGTTTATTCACGTTGCAACAAAACAATGAAGCTAAAATATAGTCATGTCACAGTGGTTTCTGCCATGTTAGGCTTGGTAACGTTACAATACCACAAGTCAGGGAAGATCTATATAGTTTAACTTAACATTAAATTCACATACATTTACGCCTCTAATTCACGTTCCTGTGGTTTCTAATTCACATTTCACATCCAGTATCTTCAGCAGACTATAGATTGCAAAATCACCTTGTTCGCACAAGAAATGAACCGCAATAAAATCGATTATGGTTTGTCACGCACGATCAAAATGTAACGAGTAACAGTAAGTGTCAATTCAAAGTTAGTGGAGTGAAAAGTACGTACAGTTACTCAATCAGAATCGCAGTGGAGTAGAGAGTAAAAGTTGCTTCTATTTTTTATACTCAGTACAAGTACCAAGTAGCCAAAAACATACTTAAGTAAAGTAACAAAGTACATTTACTCAAGTACCTTACAACTCTGCCAGACGGGTTTTTTTATTTCACAAAAATGTCCGGTTTTCACACTTGAGAGTGATTTTTGCGCGTCCCATTTTGAAACAATACCGGGAGGCTATTGTCCCGTATTTTTTTCATCATTTTTTAAAGCAGCATCTGACACGCTTTTTATGAAGTCGTCACCTTTTCTACTTTTGATTGGGTAATACCTGATGTCATCGTTAGTTTGATTGGTCTGTGTAACTGTCCGTGAGGAGGGCGTGTAGTCAAGTCAATCACAAATGTAGTCAAGTAGAGAGTAAAAGTTGCTTGCATTTTTTTTATCCTCAGTGCAAGTACAAAGCAGCCAAAACTTACGTTAAGCAACAAAGTCCATTTACTCAAGTACTTTGCACACTGGTTTGAACTGTTTTCTATCCACCAATCCCTTTGGGTCATTTTAAGAATCATGCGTTTAACACGTCGCGGTGTGAACGCTTCATGCCTAGCGGACGAGAGAGTGGCGGTGCTAGTCGTAATCAGTTATGAAGTGTATTTTTATCTGGAGTGACTTGTAAAAAGATAATTGTGCAAATTGCTCGTTTGTCAGCGAGGAGAGGTTAGAGGATTAGAAGCCATAAAGAACTGAAGCATCCTCCAGACCGCCATCACTCCCAGTCCCAAGCCCACCACACTCAGGTAAACAAACGCGATGAGTCATTCGCATGTCACTTTGCATATCTGTTTGGGGTTTAAATTCGGGTCGGCCATCTTTGTTTTCTAACCAGGCGTGCTCTATCTCCCTGGCTATCTGAGAGGGATGAGGTCATGATTTCAGACTCCGGTCTGTGTGAGATTCGGAGCCGGACCTTGAGAGATAAGGCAACAAGAAAGAGGAAGAACACGCCATTACTGTGTAAACCGCCGTGATTGATTGGTGCAATTGTACTGGACACCTTTTATTTCCACTATATGGGCCGTGTAGTAGATAAACCACAGAGTGCTGGACCGTCATGGCGGGGTCAGGAGGTCAAGGCCACTTTCACTAAACCTGTCAAATTCGCTTCTTCTGAGCATTTTTCAACCTTTCGGGGAAAACGCCAATCGTGTGTTTTCGCTTCGGTGCTGTTAATTAGGGCTGCACGATATTGAACAAATATGCGATATGCGATATTGCGTGGGATATAACATTCCCATATATATATATATATATATATATAAAACAAAACTATCTAAAAAGTAAAACTACTGGTGACTAAAACATACAGGCAATATGTTTTTAATCAAATTTAGCTTAATTTGGGCTATAAACTGTCTAGTAGGAGGCAAACATTAAGACTAAAACCTCAGCAGATATATTGATTTATGATTATTACCAATAGACTTGCAAAGATAAAATGCATTGCTCTCAAACATTACATTTTATTTACAATCATCAAGATCAACATGAGCATCATTTAAACAAAATGTGTCCTTGCCTTTCCTGCTTTTAAATACTAATAAATAATGTAAAATATTAAACATAGAGTTCAGGCTTATAAACGTACAATCACCAAGACTGTCTTGAAATTAGCCTCTTTTAAACAAAATATGTTCTTGCCTTGTCTCTTTTTTTAAGTAAAAAACACAAAATAGTTTTATGTTGGATATTTTTTAAACATATCCAGCCATGTTTGTTTTTTGCAAATAAACCACTTTTGCATTGATCCGCTAGGTCAATTAACTTTGCGATATTTTTAAATGTTTGCGATATGGGTATTGCGCATCCTATTTTCGCGATAACGATATTTTTTTGATATATCTACCTTTAATTGTTGCGCGTTGTGAAGAGATTGTGGGAAATTGTTGTACTGGTTTGGGGAGAATGGTTTGCTGCTGACATAGAGTGACTAACAAAAAGTAGAAGCAATACTGATTTAATAGAGGAAAGAAAGTGAGTGAGTTTGTCAATGTGGCCACTAGGGGCAGTATCAAATCCAAATCTCTGCAACTGCCACTAATAAAACTTCATTTTGATGTTTCTTTATGTTGTCGTTTTTTCAACTTAAGCTCAAGGGACGACAAAAGCCGCACGTATTAAGAGCTCAAGAGAAAGGCAATAAAAAAGGGGTAAAAGGGAAAGGATGCTTATTATTTTTCTATTTTTAGTGGTGAATAATGCTCATTTAGTGATTCACATGTGGGATTGACCTACAGCGATACTTCGTTTTCGTAGGAGCTTTAGCAATGATTCATCTGTTGGTTTGGGAACATGGCAATAAAACGACATCATGGAATCAGGATGTATTAAAGAATTAACTAAATCACGAGAGGGAATTCAGTTATAGTTCAATTAAATTAGAGGAATTGGGGAATGATTTGCTGCGTGTTATGCGGAAAAGACTTGTAATTTTGCACTTGCCATCGGATAAAAATGCGGATCGAAATTGATTCGAAAACAAATAAAGGCAAAACTGAGAGTTTGATTTAACATTTTTGATTAATTGTGGATTAGTTGTAACTTTGACCAAAAGTTTACTTTAGTTGTGGCGGTTCTGAGATAGTTCTGTCATTTAATACACAAACGTTGCTAATTTGTCGTTTGCTGTAGTAGAAGACGCACAACAACATCAAATCTGTAACCATAGAAACATGCTATTCTACTCTATTATAACCTATTTGTTTCTACTCTATTATAACCAATATTCTTTTCTATTCTATTTTAATCTAGTATAACCACTATTCCATTCTATTCAATTATTACCACTATTCTATTCCATTCTATTCTATTTTGTTCTATTCTATTATAACCGCTGTTCTATCCTATTCGATTATAACCGTATTATAACTCTATTATAATTCTATTATAACCAGTATTCTGTTTTATTCTATTATAACCAATATTTTATACTATTCAATTGTAATCACTATTCTATTATACTCTATTAGAACCACTATTCTATTCTACTCTACTGTACACTATTACCAGTATAACCACTTTTCTATTTTATTCGATTGTAACCACTATTCTACTTTTCAATTCCATTCCATTCTAGTCGATTGTAACCACTATTGTATTCTATTCTATTCTATTGTAACCTCTGTTATTATTTTCTATTCTAGTAAAACCACAATTCATGTCTAATTCTTCTCTATTCTATTATAACCATATTCTGTTCTATTATATCTGCTCGGCTGAAACAGCCTGGTGTTGACCTAACTGAGTTAACCGAGTCGTGTGAATTATTCTTTCACCACTTCAATATGGAGCGGATGAACTCACAGATTTTATTTAAATACGGTCACAGCAGAGAAGACTGAAATGTAATTTACTGCCACTTGTCATTGTCACGTCCTGAGACTCGGGAGGGAAGTTGTCGAGCCTCACATGTTCATCTCAGTAAATCAGGGGAGCGAGGAGCGCTGGGGTCCGGCTGCTGGGGGTCTGCGCTATTAAATTATCATTAATAGATGTGAGTCCAGCACCGTGACCTTTGTATTGTCCTGGCAGAATGAAAGCAAATGGAAGAATTCAATAAAAATGGTTTCAGCCATTAAATGTTAAACTGATTTTACCAGTAATAAATATTAGATAATACAGCTGCAAGCAGCAATGATGGTTTGAACTTTAACAGTGTTATAACTAATATTATGTACAGTATACATAGACTGTATATAAGAATACTATGTATCAGATTTGCAGATTTTTATCAGATTAATTGTATCAGATTATATAAACACATATTTTTTAAATATAATAATAATAATAATAATAATAATAATAATAATAATAATAATAATGAGTATTTGTAAGGCGCTTATATAAAAACTGTATTCATATTTATCAACAAACATATTTATAATCATTATACTTTCAAAATTATGTTTTTCACTTTGTTTAAAAGTTGTATGATATTTCGTTAAAAAATATTTATATTATATTTATGTATATCACTCAACACTCAAACGTGTTTTTGCATCCCCCCCACCAAAAATACAAATTAATATAGTGTAAAATTTAGAAAATATAGTTTTTCAATTTAGTTTTCTAACTGATTTCGTTGATAGCAAAAACAATACATTTAGTTTCCTTTGGCCTTGCAACTAATAAAACATACACATTTAACAACTAACATACACACATGCCTACACAGACAATGCCATGACCTGATCTGATCTATGTGACCTACAGATACTGTATTTACTGTAACTTCTTAGTAGACATGAGTGAGTGAGTTAGTCATTATGGCCACTAGGGGCAGTATCTGAAACTGAAATTTTCATGAATTTATATGCGTGTCAGAAAATGTATTTTTTCCCAAAATAATGATTAATAAAGCTTTGTTTTGATGCTTGAGATAATTTCTCATCAATTTGTTCAATTAACAATCCACAACATGGAGCGTGAGTAAATGTGTGAGTAAATGTTTACCTCAACATCCAGTGTGTTGTCTAAGATCCACACACACACACACACACACACACACACACACACTTCGTGAAGAGCACGTGCGCTCTAACACACACAGTCTCAGTTTGGAGAGTTCTGCTCTGCATCAAATTTCCACTTACCAAAACGGCCACGAGGGAAAACGCCAACAGATGCCGAGAGTAAACCATCTCAACATCAGACCCACGAGTCCCAGCGGAGCCTGTGTGAACAGTCTCCTCGCACTCCACCGCAAGATCTGCTCACTGTTAAAGTGTCTCATGACCTCCGTGACCTTCTGCATCCACACTGACCCCACAGCTTCATCACGGCCTGAAACCATCTGACCTCTGGGCCACTCTCAGGTCATGTGACAGAATCTGCAGCCGTTCTCCAGAGAAAAAAATCCATCGTGCTGGTTCAGTGGAGCACCATGATGGACAATGGATCAGTACACGCCGAGTTTGTGAAAAATTGTGACGGTGAGGAAAAGATTTTATTCTTTGGCTTCTCACGGCAGGAATGAATCATGTTCAAGACCTGGTCTCCCGGGCTCCGGTTCAGGAGAGTTGGAATCTGGAAAATTGGGTGTGGAAGTGAATATGTGTCCTGCTCTCTGATTGGTCAGCCACCATCCTGGTGTTTCCCAACTCATTCCTAGTTTCTGGGATTGGCTCCAGCTCCTCGTGACCCAGAAATGGAAAAGTGGTTAAGAAAATACAGTCAACTCCTGTTAATGGGACACGACCATTTTCCCACAATAAAGCGACACAATTTTTCATTATGATACATGATTGTGTCCCAATAAAGTGGCTGCTCCCTTTAACTGGCCTATTTTTTGATTGGTGTTTTTTTTAGATGTCTCTATGTATTTTTTGCTCATGTAAATCAAGAATCTGTTTAATGCGTTTGGTATCACTGCTGATACACAAACAGGGACTTAAATTTTTTTTTTTAACTTAAAGAATCTAAGAATACACTTGTAAAACATAGTTTGATCACCAGGTGGCAGCAAATTAACGTCTACATGGCTATTCCATTGCAGTGACCACTAGGGGAGAAGGGACAGAACTCCAATTTCTACGAGAAGGGTTGTCTGGAGGGTTTTATGTGACGTGGTAACATTTTGTGATTTTTAACCAAAATTGTAACCCTTACCTCTAATGCACTATGTATCTCTGGAGCTACATTTAAAATTATAAATATATATAATATAATAATATAATATAAATATAAAATATGAGACATTTAAGCTTTCCTACAGAGAGCCAGTAATTATAATATAAAAGTATTATAAAATATAATATATAATAGTATTATATAAATATAATTATAATAAAGGAAAATTAATCAATAGAAAATTATTAATATGAGTCAAATGCAACTGACTGTCCTGTCCCATTTTGAAAAAAAGAGAAATATAAAGTTAGACTGTCTGTGACAAATGTTCAGCGTTGTAATCTATTTTTATTTGCGATGTGTGTTTATTTATTCATTCATTCATTTTTGGGAAGCGTGACATCTGTTTTCAATCTCCTCCGCTCCAGCTCCCATCAACATTGCGTTTTTTAATTTCCCGAGTTTTCTCGCGCTGTATTTTGCGTGCGTGTGTGTGTGTGTGTGTGTGTGTGTGTGTGTGTGTGTTCGTCTACAGCTGCTTTACAGCAGATTTAAGTGTTCATAGTCAGATTGATTTCCCACAGGGTGGAGATGGGGTGGAACGCGGGGTCCGGGAAAACACTTGATGGGGCAAACAAATTCCTTCTCCTCCATTTCCTCCCTTCTTCAAGAAGCCTGACGTGATGATGGCTAGCACACATAAAGAAAGGCACGTATTGATCTGCGGTTGCGGTTTCTTTAGACGTGACTCAGAAGCTTCGCATCATTTGAAAAGCCGCGTCAACAGGAACATAAACAGATGCGCTCGCAGTCTAAACCCATCTGGAGGAAAGTTGTATGAGCTTTTGATGCCATTTAGCCGCATTCAGCCGCGAGGCTGCTGGGTAAATACAGACTATTAGCCACGTCCCAATTAAACACACTAAATACAAAGCGTTTAATACAGTTTACAGCTAGAGGACTTTGCAATTCATCAGTCTAGATGTATGTCTGTCTGTCTGTCTGTCTATCTGTCTGTCTGTCCGTCCATCCATCCATCCATCTAACTGACTATACTTCCATCCATCCATTCATCCATCCATCTTTCTATCCTACCAGCCATTCGTCCATCCATGCACCCATCCATCCATCATCCATCCATCTATCCATCAATCAACCTACCTATTTATCCATCCATCTGTGTGTATCTATTAATTCGTCCATCCAACCTACTGTGCCTCTATCCATCCGTTCATCTATCCATCCAACAACCTACCTATCCATCCATCCGTCTGTTTGTTTGTGTGTCTATTAGTCCATCCATCCAGCTGACCGTACTTCCATCCATACATCCATCCATTTTTATCTATCCATCTATCTATCTATCTATCTATCTATCTATCTATCTATCTATCTATCTATCTATCTATCTATCTATCTATCTATCTGTCTGTCTGTCTGTCTGTCTGTCTGTCCGTCCGTCCGTCCGTCCGTCTATCTATCTATCTATCTATCTGTCTGTCTATCTGTCAGTCTGTCTTTAAAATTGTTTTTTTTCACAACAAAACTCATTAAACTGATCACATCCATTAGTTCTTTAAAAGTATTCTAAAAAGGTCACAATGATTAATTTCTAAAACGTATGTGTCAATACACACACACACACACACACACACACACACACACACACACACAAACCTATATGTCAATATATCATTCTATATATATAGGTATAATGATACCATAAAGTAAATGCCATCTACATAAATTAAATTACTGTTATATAGAATTTAACACAGTATAAACTAATATCATTTATTCATGAATATAAATAATTTAATAATTATTAAAATTGCATTTTAATGCAACACCAAACTTTAATTTTGTAAACACCACAGACAAAAAAACTCTATACTGTACTTGATTTATTATCAGATGCATTTACACTTTATTCCCCCGCAACATCGGTGGATAAAACACTTTCAGAGCACAACCGGGACAAAACAATATCAGACTTTAATACTATATAACATATTTTTCCCCCAGATAAGACATTAAAGGGAATTTTCAAGTTTGTGGAGTGCATCCACCATCCTTGTTTGAAGTTTTTCACAAGGGGAACCGTACAGGCCGCACAGTGATGAAGATGATGATGAAGGCCTGCCCTCACATTGACCTTCTCTCCTCATTCATTCCAGATCTTTCTGAACATCCCTAATTATTTTGTGCGCATTCAGAGCCGGAGAAATAAAAATGCAAAGTGGTGCCGGGTTACCTGCTTCCAGACACTGTCATGGTTTATTAGCTTCACAAAATCACCGTCATCTGCTTCCCGTCCTGAATGACAGATATAATATTTGCCAGGAGATATTCGCTGTCACGAGGACGTCGCTCGGCTCCAATAATCCACAACGAGACCTGAAACAACTACAATCCCCGCTGATCTCAAATGTTTTCCTACACGGAAGAATTAAGAATTGCTAGGTTTCTTGAACTACTTCATGAGCTTATATACACGGGATTTTCAAGATAAAATTCCTGAATATGAAAACGACAGACTCGTGGGCTAAGATCACTGAGCAGGAAATATCTTTACTGTCGTGCAAATTGTACATTTTGTTGAACATTTGTGGAAAATGTTTAAACTTGATTCAACTTTATCCTTTATATTCTTTGCGTTATTTTAGTATGATTGTCTAATTAACACAGTTTAAATGTACATTCTAAGATTTTTTGTTTTTTGTGGCCAGAAAATGACGTAATTGTGTAATTTCACATGTGCCTAGAAAATGCAGAAAATTCTCCCGTGTAGGAACATAAATTAGAACATCACAGTGCATTTCAAAAGAAGTTCTTTTATCCCTGCAATCAAACATCAAGTGCACGTGGTCTTCTCCACAAACGGCACAAGTACGAAACCGCACGACACGTTGATCACGTGAATAAAATCCACAAAACGTCGCCATCACGGATGGTTCAAAACGCTTATCTCACTTTTTTAAAATTATTTCTAACCTCCAGACACTGACACGAAACATGCTCTTATTATGTAAGTGCTCCTGAAAACACACAGACTCTCGGATCTCGGAGGAACGTTCTGGTCAGAACCACGCGCTCCTCTCACACCACTCTCCTGGTGTCTCTCCGGCAGAGGATCTTCTTAAAAGACCTGCGGAAGTCATGGTTGAAGATGGTGTAGATGATGGGGTTGAGGGAACTGTTGCAGTAGCCGAACCAGAAGAAGAACTTGAAGAGGGTTTGGGGCACGCAGCAGTGGCAGAAGGCGGTCAGCGTGTAGGTGAAGAAGAAGGGGAACCAGCAGACCACAAACACGCCGATGACCACAGCCAGGACGAAGGTGAAGCGCTTCTCGCGGTTTTGCCGTCCTCTCCACCGGCTGGTTTTGGCCGAGAGGTGGACGTCCTTCTTCTCCATCTCCTCGGGCTTGATTTGGCTCAGCTTGGTCTTCTCCTTCCCGCTTTTCTTCTTCAGGGAGCAAGGGTTCTTGACCTTGTGGTCCGAGGAGGAGGACTCCTCCATGTCCACTCCGTTGATGTCGGCCTTGACCTCCGGTTCCTCGTCCGGCTCCCCGTTAGGCTCTTTGGGGGCCGCGTGGAGATCTTTCTTATCGGCGTCTGTCCTCTTCCGGTCACCAGGGGGCGCTCTGGTCCTCTTTTTGGCGATCTGATAGATCCTGACGTAGACCAGGACCATGATGATGCACGGCAGGAAGAACGAGCCGATGGAGGAGGAGACGATGTACCACTTCTCCCGGTTGATGTCACAGATGGACGCCCCTTCCTCCTTCTTCATGGTGATAAGAGGCGGGAAGGAGATGACGGCGGCGATGACCCACACCACAAAGATGATGCGTTTGATGCGCTGCGGCGTGCGCTTCAGGTTGTACTCGATGGCTTGCGTGATGGACCAGTAGCGGTCCAGGCTGATGGCGCACAGGTGCGTGATGGAGGCGGTGCAGAAGAGAACGTCCAAGGCCAGGTAGATCTCACACCACACCTGCCCGAAGGCCCACAGGCCCATCAGCTCGTTGGCCAGGGAGAAGGGCATCACCAGAGTGGCCACCAGAATGTCGGCCGAGGCCAGCGACACCAGGAACAGGTTCTGAGGAGCCCGGAGAGCCCGGCTGGTGAAGACGGCGATGACCACCAGCACGTTGCCGAACACGATGAGGAGGATGAGGAGCCCCACCAGGACGCTCAAGGGAAGGGCCACCACCAGGCTGTAGGGCGGAGCGCTTCCTTCCGTCCCATTGGTCCCATTGTCACAAGTCATTGTCCACTCACTGGTGAGGCCAGAACGTTCCCCTTACCACGGAATGCGAGGACGAAGAGCATCTTCTAAAACCAAACACACAAAAGTTACCGTGGAAATGTTTGACACTGGAGACAATTTGGACCAGAGGTGGCCAACTAGTCAGAGCCGCTGTTTTTAATGTTTTTAACTGCAAAGAGCCACGTAAACATCATCCCATTCCTTAATCTTGTACGCACACACACACACACACACCTCTGCTCAGCCAGATTTAATGAAAATTACCACACCAACATGCTAATATTAGTAACTTTTCAACAGTTAACATCGTGTGCATATTTGACTCATGTCATGTGAAAGCTCCTGAAGAGCCGCAGGAAACTAGTTAAAGAGCCGCGTGAGGCTCGAGAGCCACGGGTTGACCACCCCCGGATTAGACCAACAGGAGCAGTGGTCTTACCTCGGATCAGCAGCGCAATCTCCGCACGGAAAGTTGGTAGGTGGTCCAGAAATTAAACTCCGTGGGGTATAAAAGGCATAGCAAAGTCGATTAAAAATCACAAACTAGAGGATGTGTGTGTGTCTTCTGTGCTGGAGAGTTGAAGAGTGCGCTTCATCATCGCCGCTCGTCTCCGCTGCGCGCGCAGGTTCTGGCTCGTCTCGCGCATGGAGCTAATAGAGGCATAATCATATTATACTGCTGTACGAGAGAGAGAGAGAGAGAGAGAGAGAGAGAGAGAAGTGGCTGCTGGAGAACGTGTGTGTGTGTGTGTGTGTGTGTGTGTGTGCGCGCGCGCGCTCCCGAACTAAATTACTTCCCTTACGCTGCGTGCGCGACACGCCCACTTTATCTTAACGCCAGCCTCTGGATTACCGTTGCTTAGCAGCTGCCTGGAGGCGCGATGCAAAAAAAAAAAAGAAAGAAAACCACTCCTGTCATAAACCTCTCGCTTTAAGTTCATTCGTTTTCTACAAGAGATGCGAGAATTAAGCAGAAGTTAGTGTTGTTGAATCGGTTGAGCTTTTGTACACACATATACTGTGCGTCAAACAGATTTATTTTTTTATTTCGTGATCATTAGAAATCGCATTATTTGTAGGCTCTCGTTTGTATAATGCAACTATTGTAATGAACTCTTCATTACACAAACTTAAATGTTTTGCGTTGATTCTGAACCACATATGAACAGGAAGAACGCGCGTGTGAAGTGAGACGGACGAGCGATGAAACAGTGACACCTATCGGACAAAACATGTAGCAGTTTAAAAAAGCTGTATCAGATGATTTGACGATAGAAAAGTAGATGTTTTCAATTTAACGGCATTTAAACGACATGTCTTTCATTTTGTATTTTGCATTCTTTTTTTCCATTCATGCAATTTTAACAACATAATTGTGCTGTTATTGTATTATTGTCTTGAGTAACAACAAAAAGTGGTCAACTGCACAGTATAATAACTGTAATTATTCTAAATAGAACAATTATTATAAAGATGTTTTGAACGTAATTTATAAATGCGTATAGGTCGCGTGCGCGCACACAGACAAAATTGAAAAATCTTGAAATGTTAAATTAGAAAAGTTAAGATTGCAAAGAAATTACAAAAAAATACTAAAAGGGTTATTTTAAAAATGCTTTGAACAGTTACCTTCATCACAGAGCAAAACAACAAATTAAACAAGTAAAAGTGACAATCATTCATAATAAAATCAGTATATTAAAATACTCTGTATTATTAATATATTGTTATATAACAGCATAAAAAAAACAACTAAAGGCCAAATCTCTCTCTCTCTCTCTCTCTCTTACACACACACACACACACACACACACACACACACACACACACACAAATAATTCAAACCACCACAGTGAATTACAATTGAACTGTCAATACACCATTTTAATTGACATATTGGTTTCGGACTACATTCCTGATATACGATAAATGCTTTTTCCCTCCAGAACCAGAACCACAGCCCTGCAGAAATGGCACATAAACGCTGAAAGAAGGAACGTGTGTGTGTGTGTGTGTGTGTTCCTAATGCACAGCTCTCCTCCAGTTCTCAAAGGCATTTATTGTCACAATTCCATTTCGTCACCATTGAACTATTCCCACGCACGCACACGTATGCAACAAGAGGAAACGTAAATGTACAGTTCCAAGCGTTTATACAAAACCAGGAATGCAATGACTCTGGTGTATATTTGAACAAAGCATGAACAAAGAAAGCCCTTTTTACAGTGAGTCCGTCGGGTCGGTCGGTTCCGGGCGGTTTTATTTCATCAGGCCACGAGAAGTTCAGTCCGTGTCGTCTGATCCCAGGTCAGTAATAGCATCATTTCGCAAAAAAAAAGGTCTGTGAAGCAGCAACAAGTTCTGCTGGTATAAAAAAAATTAAAAAATAATGCAGTCGCTTTTGTCCTTTTTTTTCTCATGCCAGAAAACGACGAGAAGCCCCACAGGCGCACACAGGGTCCTTAAGATGCCAAAAAAAAAACCATAAAAAAAAAAACAACAATCAACAATTTCCATTTGGCTTGAACTCGATTGGATTTACAGTCGCCGGATGAAGCAGGAAATCAAAAGTCCGGTTGAGAAAATGTGCTTTGAAAACCGAGATAAGCGTGATATGGACTTGAATACGCAAACACAAACAGACCAAAGTTCCGATCAAAACGTTTAATGACGAGAAAGCGTCGCCTCAAATCAAGAAAAGCGGTGTTCTCGTTTGATTCTGTCGAGGCGTCTTTTTTCCAACTCTCAGTCATCGTTATAAAATAAGCTCGACAAGTAAAATCAAATATAAAATACTTAAAAGTAATGAAAATAAATGCCCCCGTCCACTCGTTTAATTGGTAACATGAACTGTTACGACCCTTTTACGTGAGGTTGCCAAATATCAATACAAAGTGCATTTAAAGCAGCAGCATAACAGGGGCGTTATATGCTAAACGGTGCAAAAGATACGTTTAGGAAACTGAAAAGTAGCAGAACAAAGTAATTAAGACTGGTCCAGTAACACCACACGTGCGATCGGGACCAGATTGTGACGTTCTCCTTCAAAAAAAAAAAAATCCTCACGCTGAAAAACGAGTGAGGGATCTGGCATCCCGCCGCTCTCGCTCCTCAGCGTCTGATATGAAGATGCGACCAGAGTGCAACACTGTAGATATGGCAAACACCAGACGCTCCGAGACGCAGAAGATTGACACGAGTGGATCTACAAATCATCCTTCGTTTACGTTAAAACCTCAAGCTTTGCCCACGACACAACAGGAATGAATGAAAAAAAAAAAGTTTACAAAAGTATTCAAAGAGACTAACAATCATAAACAAACCCAACGATTGGTGAATAAATTATACTGTGTAAATGAATGTCTGTATAATAAACATTTCGCATACGTTTAGACGACAGAGCGCCCGACTGTCCCGAAGAGGCACGATTCTGCAAATAAAAGTTTGTTCACCGCTTCCAGACAGGTCTACTGTACAAATGATATTTCAGTTGCGGGATGAATAATAAAAAAAAAAATCAGTGATAAAAATATAAAGAAAGGAAGAAATACCGAGAAGGGGGAAAAAAACGAGAAATCTGAACCTGTCGCGGAAAAGATGAAGACGTTTTTGCATACAAGCGTTTTCTGGCAACAAATCCCCCATAATGACTTTAATAATAAAACGACTCGGCGATTTGAACATCAGTGTCTCTTCTCAGGACGACAAACAAAGAAAGGGACTGGATTTGGCAACAGAAGTTTCGACATCTGACTGGAGATATAAGACGATGATGTCATGGAACGGACCTCCGCGTCTCTGTACAGCGTGTGTTTCTCACACCATGGCACGATAGGGACCCTGCATCTTCAGGAACTGGATGATGAACGAAGGACCACCGGCGACGATCTGTGGCGGGAGGTGGCTGAGGGGGCAGTTCTCTATGCTCATGATGGACAGCTTGCTACACAGGGCCAGTTCAAAGGGCAAGCTGTGCAGGTTGGGGTTGTCGTTGAGGTACAGGTCCTCCAGGTTCTCCAGGGTTCCTGTGTGGAGAGACGAGAGCAGGGTGGGTCGGGGTGGTCTTGCACGGATGGACGGCTAGCCATCGCTTACCGATCTCCTCGGGGAGGTGCTGGAGAAGGTTCTCACCCAAGCCCAGGTAAGTCAGGTTGGTCAAGTGTCCGATGCCTCTTGGCAACGTGGTCAGCTGATTATTGGTCAACACAAGTTTCTGGAAACAAGCACGAGATTTTAGAGCTTGTTCAATTTTGATTGGCTGAGAAGTGCTGGACGGCTAAAAACTGTGTGTGTGTGTATTTAGGCGACTATAAGCACACCCAGGACTTTTCAGACACAAAATATAATTGACAGGAGGACATAACCACCACATTACTTTCTTGGTTCAAGTTCGAGTTCAAGAACTTACTTTCTTGGTGTTCTGGTTTTGTCAGAAACTTCTGGCTAAATACTTTGAACAAAATTTCTTTTAACAAATCTAACTTGTGACTCTTCAATAATGCATTAAAACTAACTTTGTGACCTTAATAATAGACAAGAAAAAAAAAAAAAAAAAAAAAAAAAAAAAAAAAAAAAAAAAAAAAAAAAAAAAAAAAAAAAAAAAAAAAAAAAAAAAAAAAAAAAAAAAAAAAAAAAAAAAAAAAAAAAAAAAAAAAAAAAAAAAACCCACACAATAGTATTGTCAAAAATGTAGTAGAGTATGTTTCCAGTAGGGGGTACTGTGATTCAACTTGCTATGTCCATATATGGGCTGCAGACAGACTTCCTCATGTTATTGAAATTAATTGAATTTATTTTCATTTCTTCCAGTGTTATTTAGCCACTGTTAAGTGTCGCTGCGTGGCTAGTCAATAACAGCATATGAGCATCTTCTGCCTCCGGAGTAAATATGTAAAAGGAAAAAAAAAAAGACAATACAGTTGAAAAAAAGGGGTGCTTATATTAGCATAAAAACGGTATATACATACAGTATACCCCCATTCATCTCAGTACAGTAATAACTCCAACATTTGCTGTGTATGCTAGGATGCCATTTACACCATGGATGAGGAAGAATTGCAAACTTGATTCACTATTAATGACTTCTTCTTACTGACATGTTTTGGTTTAAAGCCAACAGAATGTGACTCCAAAAGCACACAACTTCAGCAGGTGATTGACATACAAATTGTTTAAACCACTTCCTCCATTTGTGGTCCTGAGGGCAACACACACCCTGAAACTGTGTCAGCGGCCAATCACAACGCAGCAACCACCAAACGGAATTTAGCAGTTTAGCAAAATTAGCAGTTTAAGCCCCTCAGTCTCCTACGACATGCAGACGGAGAGTTTGGAAGCAAACACCCGAGACCATTCCTCAGGCAGCTGTGAAAGCGACGGAGGATTACAGACAGAAACAAGACGTAATTTTGTATAAACCAGAGGTATTCGCAAAATGAGGCAACTGAAGTGCAATAGAGAGAAAACACAAAACCGAACCTATTGGGTTTTTTTTGCACTTTGGTGAATTTGGTGATGTTATTGACGTGAAGTTGGCGTGGCATCTCGTCAGGTAGTGCGAGTGTGTGAATGTGTGTTTTGAGATTAATGGCTCCAACACGAAGGTTAACTGCACTTCAAATATGGACCACAAAGACGCTTTTCAGATACCAAAAAACGTACCTGTAAATCTTTAAGATAGGCTATCTCGTTGGGCAGGGACTCCAGTTTGTTCTCCTCCAGGTCAAGTTCTCGCAGCTTCCGCAAATTCCCAATACCATGAGGCAACTTCTTTAGAAGATTGTTGGACAAAATGAGGACCTGAAAAAACATTTGAAAAAACAACTCACTATTCTTGATATATATTCAATTGGCTTTTGTCATGTACATTTTGACATGTAATTATGAGTTTTACAGAAACAAAACAGTAATACACAGAACAGCATGGCACCTCCAAAGACACAAGTCCTGATATATCTTCAGCAATCTTGGTGAGCTGGTTTGTTGCCAGATTGAGTTCCACCATACTGGTCCATGTACCAAAGTCCAGCGGAAGCGATGTCAGCTGGTTGTCCTGTAACAATAATTGAAAAACTGTTATTGAAACATACGATAAAAGTATTTCAACAACAAGAATGGAAGTGATTTCAAGTTGAAACATGATACGGATGATCTCTCACCTTCATATTGAGCTTGCTGAGCACTTTGGCTCTGGAGAAGATGCCGAAAGGGATTTTGTTGATACGATTGTGCTCCATGTTGAGAGAGTAGATGGTTGAAAACTGCGATGGTCCTCCTACTGGGTAAGACTGGAAACAGTTCCGTGCTAGCGTTAGACTCGTCAGGTTCACGAGACTGGATAGAAGTCCCTGGAACGGTACAGAAAGGAACCAATATTTAATTATGGACGGGTTTTGCTTTGAGCATTGATAGCTAGCAACACAAGAGCCGCAAGTTTGATTTAAGAAAGTAAAAAAAAAAAAAAAAGCACCTACAATGGCAGTGGTACCTTCACTTACATGTGACTCAGTTAACGAACATTACTTTAACGAAGGGCGTTGTTGAGAAAATATCGTCTCTTTTAACGAAATTATTAGAGATCTTTTGAGTGAAACATGCAAGAATCCAGACGTGCCAAACCGTTTTTTTTATTCTTCAAGCACCTCAGTAAACAAAACAAAAAAACACAGAAGTAACACGGTTACAGATATATTACTTCCGGGACCGCTGACATGTCACGCAGGACGAGCTGACATCGTTTTTGTTGACCATGATGCGTTTTTGTTGTGAACTGCGACACTCGGTGGCGGAGAAAGGCAATGCAGGTCAAGTTGTTAGACGAGACACTGGGAAATAAAGTGTTCGAGTGCAACCAACCGTCGTGATATTTTGAAACAACAATGTTACAGAGAGAAGAGGAGCAGAGAACGGTGTCTGTGCCATTTCATTATGTTTATGCACAAAAGTACAACCCGAGTGAGACGCTTGGCTAGCATCCTGGTGATGTCATATCCGCGCTGATCTGGCCATGTCACAGCTTTCGCCAGATTATCGCAAGATTCAAGATGGCGGATATAAAAGGTTTTTAATCACAGTTATTACGATATTTTATCATAACATAAAAACTTTTTTTTTATATTGGGACGAATTATCATATTTAGATGCAAAATGCGCCCCATTTTTCCGAAACTGCAGTAAACACTAAATAATTTCGTAAAGAGAGGTACCACTGTATATATGTAAAGTGGACAAAAACCACATTAAACTCAAGTTCAGCCACCTGTATATCACACATCCTTACCTCAGGTAACACTGAGATGTTGTTATTTTCAAGGTTAAGCTCTTCTAGTTCTCTGCACTTAGCCAAAGACCGTGGAATAGCCGAGAGACGGTTGTACCTCAGTCCCAAGCGGTTTATACTTGACAGGTTACCTGAAAAAAAAAAAAAAACATTACTTTTAAGAAAACAAAAAACAAATCCACCAACTTCCCCAGACTCTTACCTATAGTCTCAGGTAGATCAAGTAGTTCATTGTGCTGCAGGTCAAGGTTTGTGATCTGAGTGCAGTTCCCAATCTCTTTAGGAAGGTGCTCCAACTGGTTGTGGGCCACATCCAGCGTGATCAGGTTACAGAGCTCACCTACAGATCAATACAATGACAAAATGGAACAAGAAAAGTGCACTGAACATTATTTTTATCAGCTAAATCACATAAACGTAAATATGCTCTTGCAGTTTTTTGCACATTTGAGACTGACTTTTGTTTTTCTTTTATCCATTTTGTTGTGCTATTATGAAACCTATAAATAAAGAACACTTCCAGTTTTGAAAAAAATAAAGGAACAAAAACACATTCAAATAGTTACTGTAAATTACTGTAGTTCGAGAGACCAACCATCGTGCAAAATAAAATGTTGTGAGCTACAAAATTGTCCCAACAAATTAATCTAAAAAAAAAATAAATAAAATGTAGCCTTCTACCCTGCCAATTTCGTTTTCTGTGTTAGGTTAATTTTTTAGCATTATGACATAATGTACCAAATATGATACCAATTGAAACTCTTCAGAAAATGTTCAGAATGATAATGCTTTTTGCAACTCCATCTTCCTCTTCAAAGAATTAGAATTTTCCGTATTGTAATTGCGTAATACACTTAATTAATCCAAATACCCTAATAAAGACTATAAGGCGTACCATTAATCAACATCTATTACATACAATTTAAATTTTTAGTTATTATTATTTTTTTTTTTTACATAAAACACACATCTTCCAAATTGCAATGCACTTATTTAGAACCCAAAAAACCGCGACATTTAATTTTAAGCTGTTAAAAAGCCGTTTTGAAGGCCGGGGCTCACTCACCGATCTCGGCAGGAAGCTGTTTAATCTTGTTCTCGCGGATGCTGAGCATGGTGAGCTTGGCCAGACTCTTGATGTCCTTCTCCACGCTGGTGATGCGGTTGAAGCGCAGGTAGAGCGTGGTGAGGGAGGCCAGGCGGTAGACCACGGCGGGGATCTCGCGCAGCTTGTTGTGCCGCAGGTCCAGCATGCGCAGCTTCTTCAGGCTGTCCAGCGAGTCGGGCAGACTGGTCAGAGAGTTCTCGCTCAGTGCCAGGGTCACCAGGCCCGACAGGCATCCCACCTCCGCCGGGAGGCTCTGCAGCTTGTTGCTGTACAGGTAGAGCTCGGTCAGCTGGCTCAGCTCCTTGATGGACGAGGGCAGCAGATGGATGGACCTCTTGGACAGGTCCAGGCGCATGGAGTTCTCCTCGCGGCACTTGTTGAGCTCTTTGATGACCTCGGCGTTGCTGGACTTCTTCCGCGTGCTGGGTGGCGGGTTGGGCCGCTTGATCGTGCTGTCCAGGGTGAAGGCCACTGCCGGCGAAGCACCGCTCGTCTCTTTCTTCCCCTCTTTGGCATCTTTCCCTTTGGTTTTGGACTTCCCTTCAGCTTTGGGTTCCCTCTCTTTCGAGTCCTTGTCTTTACCCAGAGTGCTGCTCATGGCGAAAGGCCCGCTGCCCACTGGCACATGGGACCCTCAGTCGCTCTCGTTCTTTCGGTCGTCTGGTTTTGGAATGAAAGGAGAGGCGGTTTTATCTTGCATGCGTGAGGGTGGACGCTCTTTACCTCTGGACGTGTTTAAGCTTGGTCAGTGTGGTCAGGGTGGCAGCGAGGCAGACGCCTCATACTTTTGGGAACGGCACTATATGTACATATATCTCCATAGACAATCACATCATCTGTCTGTTCAAAAAAAAAACACAACACAAAAGTTAGTTAGTCTTTCTCCTTTTCAAAGTTGGAACTGACACGCAAGATAAATAAAAACCATGTCGGAATAGAACTCATGCAGAAAAAGCCACAGCAGCAAAATAGACGTAAGTGATAATGTTACTTTTCGGCATGAGACAACATCAGCAACAACTTATCAACAATAGTGAAACATAAGAAATTGACAAATACACCACAGAAATTCTATTTTCCCAAGGACTCATAGACGTGAGATATGCTCTTATCTTTTATTGCGTTGACCACAGTCATGTTAAGATTTCATTACAAAAGACAGTGTAGTGTTGCTGTTTTCCATTTATTTTAGATGGCAGATCTAAATTATCCTACTTCTATTCGTATTAAAGTTTCCTAAAATCCATAAGTCAGCATGACAGTCTTAAGGAAGCTTCTAGATAAATCCCAATGCTGTGATCTTTCACAGAAAAGTCACCCGACACCTTAAGAAGGTCGAGACAGGGCGAAACAGGTCCGTCATGTGGGAAGAGCAAAACACTCGCCGATCGCCATCAAAACCCGTCTAAACGCAAGACCATTTCTGTTTCAACGTAGAACAAATTTAAAGTCTTTTACACTTGAATGCGTCTTGCAGTTATACTCCATCACTATTATAAAATGATCAAAATGTAATTACATCACAAGATCAATTACTAAAATAGTAATACGAGGAGTGCGAAGATCAACGCATGCACCGCAGAGAGTTGAAGAATGTGTTCAGAAACAATCCAGGCAAGAATTTCTCAAAGTGAATCATCTTCACTAGCAGTTCAAATGTCAGATGCTAATCAACAGACAAACAGAAAAACCACTGCAACTCGACAACAGCGTTTAACAAACGTCACTCTTGTGTTCGTCGAGATTGAAAGTGAGTTTGTGAACATAATGCAGCTTCAGTAGACAAGGAATAACACACGCGCAATATTTCATCAAGACCTTTAGCACAAATCTACATCTAAACCTAAAAAATAATAAAAAAATAATTGATTAAATACATAAGAGTAACAAACTGTTAATATTTACTTTGCCAGATAACTGTGCTATCATCTCTTTGTTGTTGTTTTGAGTGCACGGTTTATTGATCAATTTGTAAACAAACCTTTACGTTTACAAACACACTTTCAGCGTTGCCGTCTTTCCTTGTGGACGATTCACTCGGAGTAACAATATTATGAATAAAATTAACAAATAAAATGTTTTCAAGTTCAATGTCACATGTTCAATTTAATTTCAGAGATGATAATATCTTGTAATAATCCATGTTTCAATATTACAGGTATATCTGTAAATAAAATTCCACAATTTTCACGTTGGTATATAAGAGAATTTAAATGAGACGCTGCAAAATAAAATCAAATTGTTTTTTGTCACATACACAATTACTTTGCAACAACGTGAAAAATAAGATGGTCTAGTATTCAAATGTTTGTTTATATAACATATGGTAGATATTCTAATTGCTATATTAAATAAACTACGACATTTAAGAGAATCAGAGGTAGATCTGAACATCTCATAACCAGACTTGAGTTTGGATCAGCGTCGTTGGTTCTAGTATTGTGTTGACAGTCACACACGTGACGCAATTCTATCCTTTTCCTGCGCTGTTGTAAAGAAACAGCAGGGAATAATGAAATATTTCTAATCCAAATCCGTTGGAGCTTTCACAGCACTGCACTTTTCCATCTCTGTTTAGCATGAAGACAAACGAGAGTCAAACTGTTCAAGTTGTTACCCTCTTTGGATGCAGTAAGAGCTCGAACACAATTTTCACCGGGAAAAAAAAGAGACAGTTGCAAGTGTTTCTGTGATTGATTACCAATGTCTGTTAATCTTCTAACACACTAATCATTTATCCTCAATGCTGCATACAAAAAAACAAAGATGTATGATACCAGTTTTTTTGTATATAGAAAAATCTACTCATAATACTGGTTTTCACATTGATCACCCACCCTATGTAGGTTACAAAAAGTCATAGAATGTTAAAAGAAAAAAATATATACAATACAAATAAATAGATAGATATAAAATCATAAATGCATTCAATATTTTTAATTTTCTATTTATATACGTATAAATTAATCATGATAAAATGTCAAATGGTCATTAAAAAAGCATCACAATTGGCTTAAATAGGAACAAAAAAGGATTTGTTTGCTAAATTCCTAATTTCAGTGTCTAGCTTGAAGACCCTCGATTAGAACACACCGGACCAAGATTTCAACTTGTAACCCCTAGTGGCAGATCCAATTCCCTACCACTACGCTACACCTGGACTTAGAATTAGATACTTATTTATTGACATAAACCTGTCATGTGTTACATACATGTTTGTTGATGTGTGTGTGTGTGTGTGTGTGTGTGTGTGTGCAAACAGTAATTGCACATACTATGTACTATAAAAAAAATCAAGAATAACTGCCTTTAAATGTCCAATTAACTGTACTAAACTATATTTACAAACCTGGAAAAAAAGTAAATTCCTTACAGTTTTAGTGCATTAGTTAGAGTCGCTTAAAAACAAGCGCAAAATACTTACCTGTAAAGTTAAAACACTGTGCTTAAAAAAAAAAAAAGTATTTAATTATTAAACCAAGCCTTTAGCAGATTGTTTTTACAGCTTGGCATGCAAAGAAAAAAAATTTTAAACTTATTTTTATGTGTGTGTGTGAGATGAATAAAAGCTATTCTAGCAGAAAAACCTAATTGTGATTAGCATTCTGATAATAAACTGTGGCCACATTTCCTGTTATTGTATTGCAAACCATAATCCACGACCAAGTTCTCTCACTTTTTGTCTTCGACGTTCCTGTACACATAAATTATTCGTTCACAAGTGTCCTCAGCTCTTTATTCACCAGTCTAGCGGAGTTATGCATGACCTAATACAGAAAAATGTGCATTTTGCAACTCTTAACCCAATACTCGCTGGCCAGAGTTTAACACAGCGTTACACCTAAAGCATCATCAGGCCTGAAGCTGCGCATGAGCTAGCTAGCAAGAAAAAAAAATTATATACAGAACATAAATATTCATCCCAGGCAAAAACAACAACCATAAACAACATGAAGTACGCGGGACAATTGTAAAATAAATTTCTCTTCAGGTTGTTGCAAAATAATTGTCTATGTGACAAATAAAATTTGAATTTTAAGTTACACATTTAGCACATGCTGTAAAAAATGCACATTTAGCAGATACACACACAGCAGAGAAGATAGTCTACCAGGCAATGTTTACATGTGGGTCTAATGCCAGGAACCGAACCCTCACCATCGTGTGTGTTAAACAAGTCAATGTAAACAAAGGTTGCTTTTGCTAAAAAAAAAAAAAACACGAGAAAAAACATACCAGGGGGGAAAAAAACCTGCCACGAGGACAAATAAACGACAACAGCAAGAAAAACACAGCACACGTTGCCCAAAAAAAAAATCCCTGACCAGGCCGAACAATCCAGTAAAATCATACGACTTCAATATGAATTTCCAAAGCAAATCATCAAATGCACAGGAAGTAAGGCAAAGTAGTTAATATGCAGAAAAAGCAGCAATTCTGGAAGCGTGTGGTGGGCGAAAAGTGCAGCCGGGGTCATTCCGAACAGCCAAATCTTGCATTTAAAAATCCCGTTTTTCGCACAGAAGACGTGCTGTTAGGGTTAATAAAAACACACTACGGAGGGCAGAATAAAAGACCTCAGCTCGCTCTCCTGACAGTGTTTACTGTGGAAACAAGCTCAAAATAATTCATCACAGCTACTAACTGACATTCAGATGACATCGCTTTGCTAAAATCGTGTTAATCTCCACACAAGTGATCCACATTCCACTGGTTAGGAAACAGCTCAACCTGCTACAGACAAGCTGCTCACCGAATAAACTAGTCCTTAAACTACCAGAGTCAGACAACAAGTACAAAACATTTACTTCAAATAAATACCAAACTTGACGTTTCACCCCTGAAAAGTGGGATTATGTCAGGAGTATGTGTACATATACTGGGCCTATACACACACACTTTACAGTTAACCTAAAGCCGTAAATGTGCTGCATTAAACACTCACAAAGGCAGTGTGTCGTAACATAATAAACCACTAGACTTTGTTTTTGTCTGAAAAAAATTCTCGGTATCTGGAAATAAAAGTGGAAGAGCAGAACGTCCGTGTTTTGACTCGGCTAGTTAGCAAACAATTCTTCAAATTTACCTCAGAAAAGTCACGGCTGTCATTTCAATAATTTGTCATTAAACGTGTGCTCGGATGCTTTGTTAGAGATTCAACCGGCGTCGGGCGACGAGAACATGCCAGCACATGTACAGTAATCTGAAAGCTGGTCGGGAAAATCTTCGAGTTAGCATTAGCCACCCTTCAGCTGCAGCTAACAGGCTAACAGCGCTAGCGCCTGGAGAGCTTTCACAAAAACACGGCGCAGAAAACTAATGTCACTTCGCATTTCTCACCAAACACGTACGTTTCGGTCCAAATGGCATCGTCCCGGAGGAGCAGGAGCGAGTTCCCCCCTGGTTGAGGATGTAAACGCGCGGTGTCTCTTTACACAAGGCCCTCCTTGAAAACAAACTGTCATCCGCCAAATAGCATTTGGAGCAAGTCGAGCTCAGAAGCGGGAAGCGCGCGCGAGAGTGAGCGCGCGTGCGTGCGTGCGTGCGTGCGCAAGTGTGAGTGCGTGCGCGCGGGGCACTAGTGGAAAGTTCGCTTCGTTATCTGTTATCACTTTTTTTTGGTGGAAAAACAACGAGTTCGTACATTCGCTGTGTTTGAGTTAGAGCACATCTTCACGATATGGCATTTTTTCTTTTATCTTGTATCCACATTTTTACTTGTTATTTATATACACTTTATATTTACTTTTATACGTTACTTGTTACTTGTTCATTTTTACTTTTTAAAGAAAAATATAATTTACATTTATTATGTATAATGTAATTATAAAGTACAGTATATTGCAAATAAAACATCAATACTCATTGAATATGAGAAAATCTATATAATTGGTCCTCATTGTTTAATTTTCTGTCATTAGGCAGATAACCCCCCCCCCCACACACACACACACACACACACACACACACGCACATACACACAATCAACAATCAATTAATAAATAAATACACACAAACAATTGGTGAATACACGCAGATGAACAAATAACATATACTGTAATAATGTAATATGCGTGTACGTGTGTGGAGAGAAAAAAAATATATATAAAAAAAATGTGTGTGCGCGCGCGCCGGTGTGTGTGTGCGTGTGTGTGTACCTCACACATGTGTGTGTACGCGCGCACGCAGACATCGGCCATTCCGGGACTTGAACAAAAGAGTGTGTGAATTTCCCCCGAAAGCGGCGTCGACGGCTCGTGAGCGCGAATGTCGCTCGTGCACAGCGGCGCAGTGTGGTGTTTGACGCCGGCGTCCGTGTGTGAAGCATCTTTACCTTCAGAGGTGCAGCTCCGCCATCCTTGCGTCTTTCTCCACAGCAGCAGCAGCAGCGCGATCTCCTCCCCAGCGCGCGTCACACACACGCACGCACGCGTTACTGACGCGTCACGTGACGTACGGGGGGATCCGTTAGTTTCTGTCTGAGGATGATCGCAATTAAGATCCAGCGCTTCATCACGAAGAGGGTTAAAGAATGTGTCCTGGACTGGAAAAATATTACACGGTCTAGATTTATAAAATAAACACGCTCTAGATTAATTTAACGTACTATTCGATTATTGTTGATATAAATATTCAATCACTGTGATGAGATGCTTTCTACTTTACTGCGTGTTCTTCTTTGCTTTGTATATTTTTAATTTTATTTGTGTTTTTTTTATTCTCGTTGATGAATAATCTGCCACGTGTGTGTGTGTGTGTGTGTGTGTGTGTGTGTGTGTGTGTGTGTGTGTCTGATCATGCAGTTTGTCTGTCTGTCTGTCTGTCTGAGCATGTCAGTCTGTCTGTCTGTCTGATCATGTCAGTCTGTCTGTCTGATCATGTCAGTTTGTCTGTCTGTCTGTCTGATCATGTCAGTCTGTCTGTCTAATCATGTCAGTCTGTCTGTCTGTCTGTCTGGTCATGTCAGTCTGTCTGTCTATCTGTCTGAGCATGTCTGTCTGTCTGTCTGTCTGTCTGATCATGTCAGTCTGTCTGTCTGTCTGTCTGATCATGTCAGTCTGTCTGTCTGATCATGTCAGTCTGTCTGTCTGTCTATCTGATCATGTCAGTCTGTCTGTCTGGTTTGCCTGTATGTTTATTTATCTGTCCATCCGTCTGTCTGTATTTCTGTCTACCGGTATCTGTCTGTCGACTGTCTATCCCATCTGTTTGTAAGTCAGTCAGCCAGGCTATCCTATCTGTCTGTCTGTCTGTCTGTCTGTCTGTCTGTCTGTCTGTCTGTCCTTCTCTTCTCTGTCTGTTTATCTGTCAATTTATCCATCTGTCTGTCTGTCACCTTGTTATCTGTTCATTTATACGTCCGTCTGTCCAATCATGTGATCACTAAAAAACCGAGCCATTCGCTTCAGTGATTTCTTAATTTAAATTTATTTATCTTTGGAAACGAGGCTACACATTGTATTACACATTATTTTAAAGCTATTATCCAATGAACGCCTTTGTCATTAAGGGTACGATTTGTGTTTCAAGCAACGACATAAAGAATACAATAAAACCAAACCCTGTTTGAAATGAAATATTGCATTCTTTATTTGCGAAAATTGCATCTTTGTTCAATACCAACATGAGCAAGCGACAACAAAACATCTGCCACGACAGCAGCGGTAATCTTCTTACAGTACATGTACGTCAGCCGAAACGCAACTATAAACTTTGGCCGCCAGGTGGCAGTACAAGTCTATTAAATAACAGTCCGCATGCGTAGAGGAAGTGAAACCGGAAACGAGTCTAACAACATCTGATGAGATAAACGATAAATCCCAAGCGCTGCGTTTTCATATTACGTGTCTTTGCAAACACAGGTAACTATCTTTACCACTAAATTTGTACTAATTCTCCGCGCCTAGGTAATCAATTTGATTACACATCGTATCACAACACGTTAAGAGTATCATTTTAATAAGGGTGTCGGTTAATCCCGTGCGATTACTTTGCGTTATAAAACGTTAGTGTGAAAACGTTAAAAAATTAAGTAAAAAATTAATTTGTGAAAAAATTAAGAAAACGTTAGTTTTATAGCATTTTTCAAACCCGCGGTTTATTTTTATTCAGTTTATTCTCTTTTTTTTTTATTCATGGGTTATTTTCTACGTCAGCAGAAATTCGCAAGAATTGCAATGCCTGAAGTGAAGTCCATGTTCAGAGAAGTTTTGCCTAAACAAGGTAAGCCACGTGAAGAAAAATTGTAATTTGTTGAATAAACTTAAAAAATATATATATATATATAATAATATAATATCTAGGCTGGAGGATTCACGATGGAATCCTTTATACACTTCATTTGACTTTCCATGGTTTGTGTTTTTAGTATCTGTCTCTCCTGATCCCGCAGGTCAGCTTTCTATGGAGGATGTGCCGACGATGGTGCTGTGTAAACCCAAACTCCTTCCTCTGAAGTCTGTCACTCTGGAGAAACTGGAGAAGATGCAGAAAGAAGCTCAGGAGCTCATCAAACAGCAGGAAACGGCCTCGCAGGAACAGAAGCAGCGGGAGACAGCAGAGTAGAACATCTACACACTGTGAAGGGACTGTCGTTATTATGGTGAGTTTGCCAATATGGCCACTAGGGGGCACAATGAAACTGTTCTCTGCACTTAACCAGTCACACACACACACACACACACACACACACACACACACACACAGAGCAGTGGGCAGCCTTGTGGTGTTGTGGGGGTCTGGAATTGGAAGCTGCAATGCTTGGGTGATAATGGAATGGAAATGGAATGTATGTTCTGTACGGATCACATAAGTTTAGATTCGGCAAACAAATTCCTTGAAAAATGATGCCTGGACTCGAGATTCATCCAATGATCTACATTTCATTCATTTTTGTGTCACAGATCCAGGTATTTACATTTAAAAGTTTAAATGAGTCTCAGACAGTGTAAAAGTCAGTTTTTGAAAGTAAATGGCAACCAAATGTCAAAATTGGCGTATTTTCTTTCTTTTTTTTTGTTTCTTTTGAATTTATGTATTCTTCATTTTCTGTAGTGAATTACTGTATTATTCCAGTAACCAAATTATGATTTTTTTTTTAGACAAAAACAAATGAGTGGTTTATTATATCATGACGAAATTACAAACTATTGTCTGCTTAAAAATCATGTTATAAAACAAGAAACAGTCAGGACACCCCCTAGACCAATTTGAAGAAAATTTATTCCAAAACCATTTAAACAGCGAGCACATCGTTTGGGAACGTTTCACATCCACAACGTTACTACAATAGAAAAATAAATGTTCTTGACACCGTTATGTGAAATAATCCAATCATCTTTGCATGGTCCGGGGTTTCCCTTCGCTTGGACCACCAGAGTCGCCCGACTTTAAAGCTCAAGCGCGCGGTACAAAAAGCAGCTTCAAACTCTACAAACACTGCTAACTGGAAAAGTCGTCGCAGCAAACTCAGGAATACAAAACACGGAATGGTCAACTCAGTTCAGACGTGGCACTTTCAGGATCATCTTGTGTAGGATTGTATCTCCATTGGAATTAAAAGTGCCTGTTTTTTCCCCCTCCTTAGGTCCATTATGCTTGGGAAAGAAATGGTTTCAAACCGTTAACAAACAAAGACGAGCAAGTGAAGAGTTACAAAAGCCCTGGATGCCAGCAAAACCGGAGCAGATGCCACAAAAACGGCCCCTGGGACCCCCACAGTCAGTAGCTTTCTGGTTTGAGACACCCACCATCTCCTTCACTGATGAACCGTTTTCTCCCCCTGCCAAATTTGGACAGATGATTAATAAATGACATGCTTCTGCTTTGGAAAAAAAAAACACAACGTATTTATGCAAATATAAGCACCCAATTTTTCACCCAATTGCTTATTTCAAATATGTTTCACGTAAATATAAGCACCTAATTTTCCACATTTAAAGTTGGGACCAATCACAAATAAATGGAAAAACGTTTTATGCAGCTTTGGTGTTATGTCCTCATTTCTTTCTATTAAATAATGTTAAAATAATCCTTTCATTGGCTGAATAACAAAAATAAATAACAATGGCTAAATAACACTGGAAGAAATACAATAAATTAATAACAATAACATGGTGAACTCTGATCTTGTCAAATATGAAAACTGGAATATGTCCTTATATGGACATAACAAGTAGAATTGGTACACCCCCTACTGGAGATAAACTCAACTAAATTTTGAAATAATATCTAACGTTACTATTTTTTTCAATCTGTTACTCAAGTAAAAGAGTCACAAGTTAGGTTTGTTAAAAAAATATTTGTAAACGAAGTGTTTGGCCAGAATTTTAGGTTTCTGGAAAGTCAAAGTCTGCTTTATTGTCAACTCTGCTGTACGTACTGGACGTGCAGAGAGCCAAAATTGCTTTCTCTACTCATCCCATACTCTTTACATATATACATCAATTTTACAAAAATACGAAAGTACCAAAAATGCAGAAAGTACCAAAAATTTCAGAACACCAAGAAAGTAATGATGTGCTCATGTTCACCCATTAATGGAATTTTCTTTTTGTGCCTGAAGAATGAGGGGTCAGGGTGATTATATTCACATAAATACCATTTTAAAAGTAATACAGATAAACTCACCGAGAAGGACAGAGATCTCTGAGGTTTTTATTGATCACCCCAGCGTTAAAACTCTGATCAACAAACTGTTCCAGAATGGAGTACGCACACGGCACGTCGATGCTGATTTCTGTGATGTCCAGGTAAACCCTCTCGAAACCCTGCGTCAAAAAAAAAAAAAGAGTTAGAATCCAGCGAGTAAAAGAAAATCTGTCCGTTGGCCAGCAGGAGGCGCCGTACCCTTCTCAACTGATCCACTGTGATGACTGTGGAGGCGCACAGGCTCTTCAGCAGCTGTAGAATCATCTGGAACGTCCGGTTGCCTTTAGACTCCAGAACCATGATAACAGCCTGCGAGGAGCACAGCACATCATAACAATTAATACAAATAATTAAAGAAAAAATAAATATAAGTGCAGGTAAAAATACAAGCATATCAGGGGTCGGGAACCCGTGGCCCTAGAGCCAGATGTGGTCATTTCCAAGTAAAAATTACACCAATGAAAGTTGAAAATAATTTTTTATTGTATAATATAATACAATATCCTCTGTAATTATTTGGAGCAGTAAATACCGTTTACATTCTAATTAAATTTTTTTTATTTAAGAGGCAACAATTGTTAATTAAAATAATAGAATTAAAATTTTTTTAAGCCAGATTATGACAGAAAATTCAGACACGGCATTTGTAATTTAAATATTCTTTACTACAATAAAACTGTAATTTGATCAGGGACAGAGAACATATACAGTACACATACATATACTTCGCCAGATGTGCATTTGTATGAACGTGTGCAATTTATAATGTAGGCTTATTCTGTCCATTTGCTCCGTGTAAATTAAGCACCATATTTACGCAATTTTAAGCAAAACGAAGAACACCAGAGTCAAACACATTCAAATCGCTCCGTCTGCTGCACAGAGGAAAAAACACGACTGCTCTAATATTTACGTCTTACAAAAACCAGCTCAGCTTTAGTCTGGCTGCACTAGAGGCTCATGGGAGCGTAAGGCCTCAATGGAGGATTATGAGAGGTGGAATTTTAAAGACTAGAATATATTTTTTTAAACTAGTATTCAAGTAAAAACGACATTAAAGTGATACAAGTTAGGTTTGTTAAATAAAGAAAAAAATTGTATTTTTAAGGGAAAATTTACGTAATATAACTAAAAAAAGGATTTTATTTTCTTTTATTGAAATTGATCTTTTTTATTTTGTGACTGAAAAATCCAGGGGGTGCTTATATTCGGGTAAATACGGAATTCCTTCTCTCGTGTCTGATGATTGTATTTGTGAGTATTTTACCTCATACACAAACTCGTGATGGAAATGTGGGACCTCCAGCTCTCTCAAGCAGCGCTCGGCTTCCAGCGTGTCTCCTGACAGCAGGTATTCCTTCAGCAGCAGGTTCACCTACCACACACATCATAACCCACTGAATATTAAAAGTCCCCACGCTATAAAACACACAGCCAATTCAGCCGAGCTCGGTCCGAATACGTACATTAAAACGGCCTTCGTTTGAATGTACTTTTTAAAGTACTTTATAGTGTTTTTTAATGTACTTTCGTTTCAACTTACTTCTTCTAATGTTCGTTTTGTGTGCTTTGAGACGGATAAAACTGTGTAAAGCGCCTTACAAATGCTCAAAATGCTTTTCAACACGTCACTAAAAACCATTTTCCATACAAAATTCCAACCTCACAATGCGGAAATAAACATGCAATGAAGTACGTGTGCCAACACTCAAATGCCAAGGTGAAAGTTTTAATAAAAGTAGTTTTCAAACTCAACCAACAAGTTCGAAACTCCTTTTCTGTAGATTTTATTACTCAAATTAAGCAAAATTAAGGAAACAATCAGACTCATAAAACTCAACATTTTCAGAACATCGGTCCACAATTATTACTGCATCCTACTGGACTAGAAGCAACAGGTGAGTTTGGTGTTGGCTTGCCTCCTTAACTAGCTGGGTGACGGGCATCTGACCGCCTCCTGAGCCCCACAGGGTGTCTATCCGCAGGCCGGTCCATCGGCTCATTCGCAGCAGGACGGCGGCGCGGTCTAGAGCCGCCCTGGCACACATCACAAAAGACAGGTCAAACTGTGAAAAGCGCCAAAACTTGAACTACTTCGTTACAGTCAATTATTACATTTAGAGGTGTATTTATACGTTTTATGATTGCAGCAAACGTAAATGTAAAAGTATTTTCCAATGAAAACATTTAGTAAAAGTGCTTTGTATGTAAATTATTTGAAATAATTTTTACAGTAATGTATCCATACTTTTACGCAAGTATAGTTTTCAATCTACTGTTTTATTTTCGGTATAATTTTTCCCAAAGCGTTACAATTTACGCTTTTGATTTTATGGTAATAAGAGACCAATCATACCAATTTTATGGTAATTCAGCAGCGACCAATCAGAACGAGACCTTCTCCTTAAGAGAATTTCATGTGTGTCACAGGTGTGCTTGCACTGTAAAGGTCGAGCATTTTAATTTGAAGCAACAAAATTTCAAGCTCTTGCCGTTTTGGACACGAACACACCATCATAACTCAGATAGTTAGTTTACATATTAGAAAAAATAACACTGATGATATTTTTCATCTAGAATGACTGTTTTCATAATGTTTATCTTTGTATATAAATTGCACAGAACAAACAATCATTCTTTTGTTTGACCTTGAACAATAACGAAACGTCGACAATCACAGCAAATATTTCCCACAATACCTGGCGTATTCGCACACGACTCGCCCTTTATAGTTGTCGATGAAGCTTTTGATAAGAATCCCATCTGCGACGGCCCTGGCAATGAACTGACCGAGCATCTGAAACACAGGGACATTTTTTTAAAACACATTTCTACAGAAAAAAGTGTGTCTTATCTAAACAATGTCTGGTTTTTAGGATGATGAATCAACCAAATTCCGCAAGGTTGAAACTCACAATGGCCTTTGATATTAAACTGTATCATGATAAACACATTTCTAAAAAATAAAAATCAAATGAACTTTCCACTAAACATTTTAGGAAGATCTGAAAGGAAGTGAGCAAATCGTGGGCACACAGTTGGGCCAATATTTGTGCTTCTCTCCTTACGAGTCCATCTTTTGTTGGGACCTGATTGGGTGTCATGCCGGGAATATGCCGTGTTTGCCAAACCGTGGCCCTCAAACAACAAGTGAGGACGGAGAGAAGAGCGCTAGATAAAAGTGTTTGTACAGCAGCGCTGAGCCAGCGTTCTGCACACCAGCTTTTGCTGAGTGCCTTCTGATGGGCTCATCTGCTCCACACACACACACACACACACACACACACACACACACACACACACACACACACACACACAGTGTGTCTTATCTAAACAGTGTCTTGTTTTTAGGATGATGAATCAACCAAATTCCGCAAGTTTGAAACTCACTATGCCCTTTGATGTTAAAATGTATCATGATAACAATGTAACCAAAGCAATGGAACTGTTTGTTTGTGATTTTTAACCCCAAAAAATACATTTCTAATAAATATTAGAGACAAACTTTTTTTTAAAACTGGACAACAAGACTTAAAAAAAGGTTTCACTTTTCGAATAATTGATTAAAAACCTTTCTTTTACTGGAGATATAAAAAAAAAACAAAAAAGATCTTCCTTAATAACAAGACTTTGTCTCAAAATGTAAAAGTTTGTAAATATACTTGTTAAAAAAAAAATACTTTTTGCCTGGAAAAAATCCCATATTACAGAAAAAACCTAGTGCCACGTTTCCAGAACCCAAAATTAAAACGCCTACCAAAAAACAAGACCTAGTCACCTATTTCGAATAAATGTTAAAAAAAAATATTTTTTTAACCAGAAAAAAAGCTACATCTTACAAAAAAGACATACAGGCACTTTTACAGTAAATATAAAACGTAGATTTTTTAAATCCAAAATAAAAACGCCTACTCAAAAATAACCCATCTCGGATAAATGCTCTAAACCCTTTTAACCTGCAAAAACCACCTTTAAATATAACATTTGACAGCATTTTTGGAGCATAAAGCTAATGTTGTGAGTCTTTGACACCTGTGGAGCCGCGGGCGTGTCCAGCACCAGGTCCGGCAGCTCTTTCAGCAGCTTGTGGAAGGACGACTCTATATCTCCACACGTCAGCGCACTTCCACAAAGCTCGCTGAGCAGCCGGGACGTCAGCTCCCTGTGACTGGATCTGGCCTCCAGTGCCAGAGACACGGCGAGCACGGGCACCTCGCCACGCGAACCACCCAGGTTCAGCTCGCCAAGCAAGTCCTGAAACACAATGATCCGTACTGTAACAAAACCTCGTCAAATCCCGCCTAAAAATGTATTTAAAAAAATGTAAGAAATTTCAAATGTTTAATATCCTTATTTAATATCAAAATATATTTAATTATAATATGAGTATAATATAATAGATTTCTGCTTTCCATGTTAATTGCCATTAAATCAGTTGATGCAAGTTTCGATGCCATTTGCGCCACTAGAATAAAGTGTAAATGCACTAGGTGGCACTAGTGTTTTCTGCGCATTCTACACATTGATAACATGGATGAAAAAAAAAAGACATTTTAAGTTTTTGTTGCACCAAGGTTTATAAAGTTGTTTTTTATGTCGAGACGATCTGAATTTCTTTTGGTCTTTAACGTTAATGAAGATTCAATGTCGACTAATGTTTTATATACTAATACATTTACATGCCAATTTATCAATTGATATCCCAATTTTTATCAGTAAAGTCAATACCAATATTCAACAAAAAACAACTGACCAGCACTAATTAAAATTGTGTTTTTAGGACTGCAAAATATACAATGATTTATTGATTTTGCAACGGAATTCACGGAATTGTGAAAAACTGCTCAAAACAAAAATGGAGGTCAATAATCGTCAAATAGCATGAGGAAATTCTCACCGCCACTTCTTTAGCGTCGCCGTGCTCGAAATACTCCTGAATAATCGGAGTGACTGTCTTCTCAAGCGACTCTTCGTCAAGTGGAAGGACAACAGTCTCGTACACGCAGTTTTCCTGGAGAGAAAGCATCTAGTGAAGTGACACACACAGACCCGGAGCAGTGGGCAGCCTAAGCTGTGGGGCTTTATTATGAAACCCACAGGAGCAGGATTCGAACCTGCAGCACGAAAGTTCGAATCCTGATCTGGTGGGCCAAGATTTAAACCTCTCAGCTTAAACCTCCAGGAAAGAAAAAACAAATATGAATAAAACGTACTTGTTCTGCGTCATAATTTGGGTCTTTGAAATCAATCTCGTCTTCGCCATACACCTCCCCCGGCGTCCCCCACACACCTTTACCCCCTGCTCCGCCTGTAAGAGCACAACAACATGGAGAAAGACATAAAAATGACTAAAAAGTAACAATTATATTCAACTATATAAACAATGAGAAACACATTCAGAATCAGAAATTCTTTTTTGTTTCATGCTCTCGAAAACAACCCTTGATTTACAAAAAATAATTTGGGAAATAAAAGTTAGAAAAAAGAAAAGGAAAGAAAGAATATATAAGTATATACACATACATATCTACATACATATACATTCACTATATGTGCTTTGTATGTACACAAAGGTAGTCCTAAAAAATATGGTCTGTACACAAAAACGCCACGGTAGCTGTTGTTCTTTACTGTCACACTCGTGTTAATGGTTGGATTGGTAAATAAAACCGAGCGGCATTCCATGTTTAAACAAATTCCATATTTAAAACAAATAATTTCTGATCGGGTCACAATATTCCACGTGCATATTTCCACATGGGTGTGTTTTTAAACGCACATTTCCCTCACAAACAACATAATGACGGTGATAAAAGAACTCTGGCCCGTCTGATGAGTTGCTGAGCAGACGGTTATGTAAACCAGGCTAATGTGGTGGGAGTCCGAGAGAGAAATGTGTCATTAAGTCATCGTCTGCGCAACCGTGAAGTGGAATCTGGAAGGGGGAGGAGGTGGGCGGCCATAATTCCACCACGGAACAATAATCTTCCCGACGGCATCAAATCCTCTGATACGATAAACCATCAGTCAGACACAAAGAGTGTTTACAGGTCCCCCCCCAAAAAAAGCTCTTTTTTTCCATCGCAGACTCATTGCGACGTGAGCCGGATCCAATGGTGAGACGAATTTGACGATATAAGAATTGCCCCTGTCACCCCCCCGGAAACAGGTCCTATATTGTTATTGTAACTCAGGAATGTTAGGAATTTGGCATAAAGCGGCCCGTATCTCGCAAACGGTGCGCCGTATCAAAAAAGTGCTCCACGTGAAAAGTTATTTGCGCTTTTTGTATTTTTTTTTTCTTTGTTTTCACCGTTGCCCAAATTTTCCAGTTTGACCCCTTGTCCATGTAAAATAACATTATTATTTAACTTGACAGAAAATGCATTTAAGTGAAAAAACTAGAAAACACATAGGTTTCGCCACTGACCAAAACACGGTAGCTGAGTCACGCCCATTCAGTCAATCTGTCATTTTCAAAAACAACCACTAGTGTAAACGAGTAACACGAGCGGAACCAAATTCCGAAATTCCGAGCGTTTACCTTTTTTCGGCAAACCCCGCCCCTTTCCCGTCCTGGACCTTCTGTTCAGCACTTTCCCCTTGGGGCTGGTGGGGGGTACGGCGAGGCGGACGGCGTCTCCGTTATCGCTCAGCGAGTCTCCTCGGCCCGAGTCCCGGGACGACGTTTTCCTCAAGCGTCTCTTGACTTTGGCTTTTAGTCTGGCCTCGTGGATGCTGCCGGTGGAGGCCGCTATCCAGTTTCCGTTGATCTCGTTATCAACATTCCTTGTCGGGACGCTCTCCTCGTCTCCCGAGTCGCTCAGATGTGCCGTCTCTGTAGACAAGTGCAATCATTTTGCTTAAAATACAAAGATACAGTGTAGAACATTAGGCCCGGAATGCTTAGTTCTTCAAGGCCCAAAACACAGTAATAAACGAAGATAATAATTATTCTAATACTTATTCTTTGAAGATGTTGAGAAGCGAGTTTTCATTGAGGAAATATAATTATTAGTAGTAAATTACTCATTATTATTTAAAAGTTGTTATTTAAACAGGGCCTATACCAGGTTATAAAGACACTAAATTATTAATAAAACATATATTTTGTGTAATTATTATTAGGCCCTAAACTACCAACTCATAGACAGCCTGCTTTTTTCTTATTTATTGCATGTTTTATTATTATTATTTTTAATTTTTTTTTATTTTTTGGCCAAAATTTACTAGTTCATACACCCTGAATTACTTACTATTAGTAATTAAAAGTCTTGTTTTTTTTGCCCTAAATTACTAGTTCATAGATGCCCTGAATTGCTATTATTCATTGAAAATTCAATTAATATTAGGCCCAAAACTCTTAGTTCATTGTTCAGGTCATCCTGAATAACTAATAAATAAGTCAATTTAATTATTACGCACAAAACAGCGCGTGAGATTGTTATCATATGTATCACACATTGACCTTGGAAATTATACAAAGACATAACATACCAAAAACAAGAGTTGATTATTGCAAAATACAAGACAAACCCAAAAGTGTAAAACTCAAATGTATAATAATTTTTAAAAAGAAATACGTACCCACTGGATTTGCGTTCAACCATGCCACACAATCGGATGCCATAGTTTCACACTTGAGGTTTCGGGCCGTTATATAACGCAGCTTCACCTAAATCGTAATGAATAAAATACACGTTTTTATATAAATGTCTCGCTCGTTAGTTTGTATTGCAATTAGATAAGGCGTTCCATTTATCGCATTAGATAAGGACGTCGTTTTGCGTCCAATGAATGGGGTCACTTTACCACACACACACACAGCAGAAAAAACAGTGTCTAAAAACGGCTTTTTAAACTTAAACGTCATGTTCGAAGGCGGTTCACCTACATTAATTCAAACGATGTGCGGGTATAAATACATATACAATATTTAGACAAGTGCGCGAGCGAAACCGCATGAGGAAGAGCTGCATAAACATAGCCAACAAAGCCGAGTCGATGTCTGCGTAAATTGACGTAATGCAACGCACTTCGACTCCAAAGTACATAGGGATACGTAATAATTCCACTTTATGTACAACAGATGATTAAAAAATGTCAAAACCCACTAACCTGATATTAAGACCAAGTTCGCACGTACTCTCCGTGATGTTTGACTCAATGTTCTCTGCCCAGCAACTCCGCGCAGTAAGGTTCTCCTCCGAGGCCTCTGATAGGCCAGAATAACGGAGGCGGATAGTCGCGTGACCAATGAAAAAAGAGCGCCGAACGGTCCGAACTTTCTAGTGTTTTCGACTGCGTTCGACGAGCTGACCACCTCCGCCTGCTGGTTGACATTGGGACTGCACCGTTCCCATTACGTAATTTTTCCCGAGCGAGAACTATTTACAGATAATTATTCTATAAATAACAGTTTTTATTAAATATTCATTGCATACTTGCAAAGCTGCAATATTTGTTTCATCTGAGATGGGAAATTATTACCACAGTATAAAACATATCTTTCTCTAGAACAGTATCATTACAACACACTTTCAGCTTATTTTCGTTTTACAGAAAAGAGTCTTTGACACACAAATGGTCCGGTTCAAGTATTCAAATATCTGGGTTTGGCTACCATCACTTGGTTTCTAGAAGCTTTGCAAATAAGGCATTTGTATTTATTAAGAAATTAAACAAATTTAAACAAGACCTGCATATTTACTCAAAGGCAAGAAAAATACAAAAACCATCACAGAAACTGCAATTCAAAACAAACATTCAGAATTTTGATAAAGTTGTTTTTACCTGAGAAAAATATTTACACTTTAGAATAGAATAAAGACTGATAAAATAAGTGTTTTTTTTTATCAAAGGCCATTCAACCTTATTGTCACCTTCAGCAGAGACTGAGGCAGATAAAGGATGTAAACGCGACACGTACCAGTGCATTTCACATTCAGAGATTTCACAGTGTATAAATACTTCAGAGAGGACTTCTACGCCATCTTGTCTTCAACAAGTTATTTAAGCCACATTTAGTTCAAAATAGCATTCCTTTTTCTCCAAAGTTCCACTCAAATGAAGCTTCATATGTGCTCATCTTCTTCGTTTTCTCAGCCTTCATATGAGCATCTTCATTCGCTGTTTGGCAACTCTGTGGGAAAGTTCAACAGACTTTCCTCGGCCAGATGTGACAGATACTTCTGTAAAATCACACACGCAATGAATACATATTAGTAAAGTGAAATGAGTGAGTGAGTTTGTCAATATGGTCACTAGGGCCTGTAACACACATAAACCCGGAGCAGTGGGCAGTCTTAAGGGACGTGGATGTGCATGTGGGGGTCAGTGTCGTGCTCACGGACACACCAGACCGGGATTCGAACCTCAAACACCTGGGTTGCAGGTCTAGTTCCCAACTGCTGGACCACAACTACTCAAACTAGCATATTAATTGTTAGCTTTATAACTAAAAAAATATATAAATCAAAAATAATAATAATCATTAAATATAATAAAAATATTAAAATAATAATAATCATTAATAAATAAATTAATACAATAATTATATAAATGTAAAAAATTGGCAACTACTTTACTTTAGTTGTATTTTAGTTTGAAAATAGAAAATAATAAATATTTGCATTATATATACAGTTATTTATTTCAATTTGATTGAAATTCTTATAAAAATAATTAAATGTCACAAATGACAGAAAGTTGCTGAAGCTGTCCTGTGTTATCCGTTAAAAACAAGCCCTGTCACGCATTTTAAGTCTGAATTATCATCCGCAAGCAACAGTTTTGCACGGCTTTGCTAAGTTTGCAACAGATTTTCGGTGCTGGTCACAGGTTCCCTTCTGAGTACTTACATAAGACATAGTTCTGACCTTGATCTGCTCTTCCCAGAATTATTTCATTGCAGACATCTAAACTCTCATCCATAGGACAGAGATTACCAGAGATTAATGAATTAAACCCACAACGAAGGGTTAAACGTATTTGCTGCATCAGTTGTTGTGAGATGACTTCATAGCACTTAAAGTATTACTAATTCCACCCCGAATCATGGCAATCCTGTAATCTGGAATGCTGATAATAAATGATGACACTTTATATTCTCTTTAAGAAAGCAGAGAAAGGTAAAAGTAATCTTACGTAACTACTCTCATTAACCATATTCTTTGGAATATCTCCTAATTCTTTGGAATACCTCCTAATCATTTTTACCAGTGGTCTAAAGTCGTTGAGTAAATGGACTTTGTTACTTTACTTTATTTTTAGCTACTTGTACTTGTATTTGAGTATACAGTATAAGCAACTTTTACTCCCTACTTGACTACATTTGTGATTGTGTCTATTCTTTTTCTACCGCCGTAAATTTCCATGTTGGACAAGATATTGTCATCTGCAGGAAGGTACTGGATGCTATTTATCAGCTAAATCACTTGAACGTGAATTAGCGCTTGCACGTTTTTGCACATTTGAGTTTGACTGTGACTGACTTTTTCTTTCCTTGTTCTTTTTTATCCATTTTGTTCTGCCATTTTGAAACATTGAGGTGTTAAATTTCATTTCTATTTTAAGAAATAAATCATCCTAAAGAAAGAGTTTTCTGTGTTGTGTTCTTGGAACCCAAGTTCAGTACGACTAAAATACTCAGGTTCTTTTAAAATGGGCTACTTTACAATATTTACTTGAGTTTTTGTGGAATTAGTGACTTGAAACGTAATTTTTTACAGTAAAGTATTAGTACTTGTACTCCAGTGTGGTTTTCAGCTTTACACCTCTGCTTTTCACATATAGGGTGCACATTTATGTCACATTAAAAAACGCACAATCACTTAAACATTGCCAGTAGGTGATTTAGAGTTCAAGTGGAAGCGGTTTTGTCTAACCTGGAGATTCCGGTAATGGATTGTACTCCGACAGTGCGACGTCTTTGCCGTTTGTTCACTGGTGTAAAACATGCCGCACAAATTGCAGTAAAATCCGGTCTTTGGTACGATGAACTCCACTCCTGCCGAAACACAAAATCTGGAATTTTGTAGGAACTTTGCTATCACATATTGGTAAAAATTCCGGCATGCAGTCATGTGGGAAGAGACAAACGCCGGTAAATTTGTTCTGGCATTGTTCCACCAATTTAAAATTACCGGAAATCTGCCCTGTGTTAATTCAGAACAAAGATTGCCATTCTGACTAGGGTGGCGCACGTTTAAAAGGTTTAAAAAAAATGGTTTAACAGGTGTCACCAGTTGATGATGTCACAGAATATTCCCGCCTCTCTGTTTACAGAAATCACAGTGGGAAATGTCCTCCGGGGAAATCATTCAGTAATAATAATACTAATTTTTTTGGGCGATGAAGACATTTGCCACCACATCAAAGGATCATTTAGTGACGCAGTTACATATGAAACAATTAACCGCCATTTTCCATGTTCACCAAGGCGCAGCTGTTTAAAGTGTGTCGCCGGTTGATGATGTCACCGAAAAAAAATGGTATTTTGACATATTATATATATTTGGAATTCATTTATATTTTTGGAATTCATTTACACGTTGTGTGAATAGTTCTTTACCGGTGAAATGCGGTAATGGCAGCGCTTGTGTGAACAGTATTTACCGGTAAAGTCGGTCGGGTAATTTTCCTGCATTTTACTGGCATTGCTGTGTGAAAGGGGCTAATGGTGTAAATGTGGTGTGTATCATTCACACCTTCATCAGTTAAACACGCACCTAGAGGTATGCTGTGTTCACTGATGGCCTTTTCCTGTTCCTGTGGGACAGCTGGAGCAGAAGTGTGAGACGTGTGGAGCAAAGGAGCAGGCGATGTCTCCGAATCATCTAGAATGAAGAAAAGCAAGTGAAAGTGTTTAGCGTCAAGGCAAACGGCAAAACGACTTGGTCAAAACCCTTTGACAAACATGTGGTTTTGACAGAAAATTGGTTTTTGGTGAAATCCCATTTTCATTGGTCATATACTATGATTTTGTGTTGTAGAGAAGCAGGATCCAATCGTAGCAATTTAATAATTCCTGTTAGAAACTGCCACTTTCACAACGCTGAAAGCAGTGAAGACCGAGCACCTTGACAAAAAAGAATAACTGACTGTCTTGCTGTTCTATTTAAAGAATTTTTAGACAAATTGCTTCAATTGCTCCTCTGGATGAAGGAAACTTGCTTTAGTAAGCGTCTGCCAAATAACTGTAATGTAAAGTCAAGTAAAGTAAATTAAAGTAAAGGAAAGTTAGCAAGCTTTTGAAGCGGCCAGAACAGAATTATTGAGAAGAGGGAGATGGACAAAGACACTCATTTAAATATAGTCACAATCCTCAAAGTCACTTGATGTGTATGCTTTTGCAGAGTGAGGAATACGGAGACCCAGAGAAAACCAAAGTTAACAAAAGTCCCTGACCACATCATGCTGTCAGGTGATATTTCATGAATTAAAATTGTGAACGATTCTCTTCTGACATATGACCAAAGTTTGTAAATAATAATAAATAATTTTTACACAATAACTATGATTATTAAATGATTAATTAATGATAAATTATTTTTATACGTGTTGAAAAAGTGTTGAAATTGTACTCTTACAATCTAACAATCATCACAGCCAATCAAAGTCAAACAGAAATCAGAGAAGACATCAATATTTAGCAATCAACAATCTATATCTACACACTGAATATTTTTACCATCTGAGTTAACATGTAACATGCTGTTGAAGTATAACTAGAGATAACCTAAGCACCTTTTACTAGCGCAATAAAGAAACAATTTCACATACCTTTCATCTGACGGTCTTGATCCGGAGGATCTTCATGGTTTTCAATCTCCAACTTCCTGTCGTCGAGGTTTGCATCTGTGGCTTTCTCACTGTCACATGAGCTGCTACAGTTTGAAGGGTCATTTACTGTAATTATATCAGTGTCTGTGTTAATATCAGTGCCAAGGCATGTCTCTTCCAAAGCGCTCTTAAACTCCGAGGAGGGGAACTGATTGAGCTGAGACGTCGACTGCTCCGAGACAGACAGAGTCTCGCTGGGGATGGGCTGAGGATCATCAGAATGTTCTTCTGGAGCCAAATCCAGAGTCAGAAAGCTGCTATGATCGTCACCTTGTGGCAGATTCTCTACTATCGGTTTAGGACTGTGGATTTGTGGCTCTGTAGAATTTATTCCCTGGTCTTCCTCTTGAACGTTAGATAGATCCGGTTCAATAATAGAATCCTCTTCTTCTCCTACTTCATCGACTGTTACCAGTTCCTCCATGCTTTTAGGGTACCAGCACTCCTCATCTTCATCACTTTCTCTGCATCCCTGAATCCAGAGAAAGTATTCTGTGATTAACGGAAAAAGTGTGTGCTTGTTCTACATTGACAGGTGCCCTTGACAAAACTCTCTTTTGGCTCGTTTAACACTATATGCATGTAATTTTTAGAAATATATTTAAAAATTATATTTGAAAATATATATTTAAATACATTAAAACAATGTTTCACGGATATGAATCTTCACCGTATATGGAACACTTTATGTATAGTCCTTTATTAATGACATGGATACAGAGAACGCTGTTGTTTATACTCTAACCTTTTTATAAATTTTATGCATTTATATACATCTATTTTCTCCTTTTTCTAAATTGTGGACCCAATAACTTTACAGATTCAAATCACAGACAGACCTACTGTCTGTGATGGGTTTTGTACACTATATTCCTGACAGGATATATATTTTTTGCTAGAATTTTCGAGCCAATTTTTGTCACACTCTGGAGTTTAAACAAGTCTTGATGCTTTTGGAACGTCTTTGGCTCTTTTGAGTCTCTACTTGTGTGTAATCCAACCCATTCAACAAGTTCACCAGTGGTCCTGACTACTCAGTAAAAGTAAAGTAAATAAAATCAAGTCTTCTATGGTTTTTAAGTTGCAGAGTATGGAGCAGCTCTTAGAGATATTCACCTCATTGCTGACATCTCTCTCAGACTTTGAGGACTCAACAGGTTTGTTGTTAAGACACTTGTCTTCTGTGGAGGATTCTTTCTTCTAAGGTACAAAAATAAGCAGCAATAAATACCACATGTGCGGCAATTAGAATACGTTGAACGTAATAACGTGTACAAGCATGCCTGGTTTTCCGACTCCTTTTCCTGCTTATCTTGTCTCCTGCTCAGTTTACTGCTGCGTCCTCGTTCCTCCACTTCTCCATCTGAACGCCGGGTCCTGTGGTGGTCTGCAGCCTCTCTCCTCTTATGCCTCTGGTACTGCGGCCTACTGGCTTTCTCCATCTTGATCGCGGAGTCTTTCTTGTAGAAGTCATCGGTGGAGTGGTATGGAAAAGACGATCCCTGAGAGAAGCAATCCCGGCCCCGCTCTTCACCAGATCCCATTCGCTCTCCAGTTTTAAGGTAGGGCTTCCTACGCTCAGACAGCCATCCGTTGAGTCTGTCCTCTTCGCCGTTCCTCCAGTCGTCTCTCTCGAGAAGATCCTCGTCACCACGGAAATGACATGTCCAGTCCCATGTAGCTTGTCGTGCCCCGGTGCCATTGCTCCAGTCGTGCCGACAGGTTGGTCCTTGTGGACTGTGGGCAGAACTACAAGAGGTGAAACTTGGACTGTGCGAGCGTGGGCTGAGGGAACGACTGACTGGACTGCGAGATCTGGCACGTTCTGGTAGGTACCTACACAAATAAGGATGGATTAAAGGGATTCCAGAACCTTTGCTGTGGGTGTCTAGTCCTGCTCCACGAGGGTCAACAGCCTGGCTAACTTCCTAAACACCGGACTGAGACTTCTACAACATCTAGAGTTTTATTATTAAGTTCGGGTTTGCTAGCAAAATTCCCTGGCATTCTAGGAGCAACAATGGACTGTTCAAGATCCAAGATCTTGTAAGCAATGATCAATACTACTTCTAGTAAAAAATGTACAATTCGTTTTTGGATTTCTGAAAGTTTTGGCTGTGTAAAAACCAGCCGAAGCGTAATTCAAATGGTCTTCTGTATCACATGATTATGGCAGCCAATCAGAAGAGCACACTAAGTCAGTAATACTTTTCAGAAAATTCAACCTAAATATTTAAATTGTGTTTAAATTGTGTATTGTGTGTATTTGCAGTATTATGTCCATTCAAATGTAGAAAAATTTGATAAAGTTAGACTGTACGAAATCTAAGTATTCGCAATACATGACGTATTTTTTCAAATAAAATTTGGACTTGAATGTGCGTTAGAAAAAAAAATATGGGTGAAATCGGCTTCCTCCTAAAAATGTGAACACGTTGCTTTTCCTGAAATCAAATGCAAAACTTGACTGATGTCATTTAGTTGTTAAGTGATGTTTTACTGTTAAATATTTACTGTTTTGTTACGTTTGACTAGTTTAGTGGGTTTTTAAACACTACAATCTTCCCATTTTATTTTGTATTTGAATTTTATTTAGGATAAAAAATAAATGTTTTTTCAAATTTGTTTTTAATGTACTTATTAATCAAATAAATTATGTTATTATTAGCATTATAGCAAGTATTTATGTTCATGAGAATTATTTATGCTGAGTGCGTGGCTTGACAAATATCCAGGATGTGGATTTGAATTAGTGCAACTGCTAAATGCACAAGTACCTGTCGTTCTCCTGCATCTCATCTCTCTCTCTCTGGGAATTAATGTCTTGGATGATAGTCTCCACATCTTTACCTGGTTTCTTTGAAGGAAGAAAGTTCCATTTCAGCTTGACTTCACTTGGATGATTAGAAAACATACCTTCAACTGAAGCTCCTTATATCGCTTGGACATACGTATGAGAAGTTTCTGACCGTTGATGGTAGCTGGCTGGAGCTGATAATATTGCACCATGGCCTGAGCCGCCTCTACATACGCCATTTCAAGAAAGGCCTAATGGAAAATGCATCATTAGACGTCAACTATATGCAGTACTGAAATGAGCATCTACAGCAGCTTATGTTATTAGCAGTGGTGTACAAAGTACTTGAGTAAAAGGACTGTATTGAGAATTTTTTGCTACTTTGTACTGAGTATTAAAAACATAAGCAACTTTTACTCTCTACTTCACTACATTTGTAACTGAGTATGTGTACTCTTCACCACTACATGTGAATGGACACTTACCATTACTCGTTACATTCTGAATGTGCGCAAAGTTGCATCTTTTTCTACTGCGGTTAATATCTAGGTGGACAAGTTGATATCGCCATTTGCAGGATGCTGAAGGTACTCGATGCTATTCATCAGCTAAATCTTACTATAAAATCTTGCTTTTAACTACTATAATTAGTAGTTGCACTTATTTGCAGATTTGAGTTAGACTGACAATTTCTGGTTATATTTATTAAATTGAATTTCTATATTAGAAAATAAAAAAAACATAAATGAAGTTCTAGAGTTCTAAAATAGAGTTTTTCCACATGGTTTTTTTTTCCACGTTGTTTGAGCCCAAATTCAGTAATATTCTTAAGTTCTTTTAAAATTGGATACTTCACGACTTTTACTCAAGTCTTCTTGGAATTGCTGACTTGTAACTTCTAATGGAGTAATTGTTCTAGTAAGTACTCGAGTATGGCTATCAGGTACTCTTTACTCCTCTGGTATGAGTGGATACCTGATGTGTGGAGCGCATCAGGATGTAGTTGGTCACTTTGCCGAAGGGCAGGCCCAGGTTGATGACGTCGTTCTCTGTGCAGGTGCCATCAGGGAGGTTGCAGATGTGGACAACACGACCAGGAAACGGCTTGTGCTGAAGTAACTAAAGAGAGAAAAAAGCACTAAATACGTTATTTTATTCTGAATTAGCCACACATATTTAATGGCTTGTGCTTTAGGACTGGATACAAGCAGTGTTTGTGGAAATGTGTGTGCTCACATACGCCCTCTACTGGCAATGTTACAACACTGACGTGAAATACAGGACGTTTTGGAGAGAGAGAGAGAGAGAGAGAGAGAGAGAGAGAGAGAGAGAGAGAGAGAGAGAGAGAGAGAGAGAGAGAGAGAGAGAGAGAGAGAGAGAGAGAGAGAGAGAGAGAGAGAGAGAGAGAGAGAGAGAGAGA
>MU204413.1:6580791-6611280 GCA_017309775.1 Paedocypris sp. Pulau Singkep
CACACACACACACACACACACACACACACACACACACACACACACACACACACAAGGCCAGGTTCCGAACCTGCACTGTCTGGTTGCTATTCCACTCCCTACTACTCGCCCACAGGTTCTCCAGCTGCTGTTCATGGAGTTTAAATGTGTAAATGTAAAGGGCTTTATTGACCGCGACATGTTTGACTGACAAGAGCAAGTGCAAAGATGCTCCGCCCAGACTAGACAGCGCTAACACTACACTTAACAGACACAACAAATACATAATGCCAAAAGATTAAACACTCAGTGCTGTGTGTGCGCATACAGTATGTACGCATGTGTGTGTGTTTTACTGTTTCCATATGGAGATTATTTAATATACTGTATGTATTGGTTAAATGGTGTCCATATGCTTTTTCTTTACACTTATTTTTTTTTTTTTATTAGACAGCTACACTGTCTGTCTGCCTGTCTGTCTATTTTGAATGTAAAAAAAAAAACAAAAGAATCTTATAAAACAATAAAAGCATCATTATCCTTTAAGTGCTTCAAGGTGCAAGACTAACAAAAGATCTTTAATGACAAGATAGTTGAAATCCCAAAGGAAGACTACAAAAACATGTTTGTTTTTAAACTATTACAAAAAATTAATAACTACAAAATGAACCACAGGCAGGGTAAAAGCGCAGGAATTAATTTAATCTTTTGAGACGGCGACTTACAATTTTTTTTTTTTCGGAAAGATCTCAATTAACAAAATAGAACAAAGACGAGTGACATTCTCAACAAGCTACTGGCCAGATTTTATGGAATCAAGGATTTCACCAGTGAGTGATGTCCGACATATTTCATACGTTGCCTGCTCTTATTTCAGACATTCTATACATTGCCTAATTTCACACTTTGCCTGTAACGATAATATTGTACAAGTTTCTTTGTTCGAATCTAAATCAGCGTTTCCTGTCCATGTCTCCTTGTCTGAGTTTTTACGTACATGAATATTAGTTTTATTTATGCACCAGACATAAATGCCTAAATCCAAGTTTATCTTCCAATCAACCGACAGCTGCTTGAAGATTCACGCACGGCATTCGACGACTCTAAGAGTTTCGAACCAAGCTCGTGATAATCTACGAATGGCAAACTACCAGACCTCGCTTTCACCCTAATGTGTCAAAAAGGTCATGTTAGGTATAGCTCCATAAACAGCTTCCGAAATAGCCCCCAAACAGGCTGTTAATGTCTGGGCGACATGACTTCTAAACGATGGATGAGCAAAACGTACAGCCAGCGATTCCGAGCTTATTCAGCTCTCTGTGGGATGCAAAATGATGGCGTGACGCTCTGGCAGGACATGAGGTGGTTATTGGAATTATGGGAAAATAATACTCCAGCTCTGTGCCAAAGGCTTTAGTTCTGGAGGGATAGAACATGTAAGAGGCTTCTGTGGCTCTTGATTGAATCGGCTGTGGTGTAAAGTACTTGAGGACTTTGTTACTTTGTGTATTTTTACACAAGTATCAAAATATAAGCAACTTTTGCGCGACAAGTTGGCATCTTTTTCTACCGTGGTTAATTTCTTTGGCGGACAAGGTGATATCACCATCTGCAGGATGCTGAAGGTACTGAAGGTAGCTATTTTTCAGCTAAATCACCTGAACGTTAATTAGCAGTTGCACTTTTTTGCACATTTGAGTTTGACTGAAACTGACTTTTTGTTATTTTTTAACTACTTTGTTTTGACATTTTGAAACACTGATTTAAATTTCATTTCTATTTTACAAAATAAAACCTCATGAATAACGAATTTCTTGCTTTTTCACATTCCTTGGTGTTTTTGTGCCTAAATTCAGTATTAGTAAAATACTCTTTTAGAACTGGATATTTTACAACTTTTACTCAAGTCTTCTTGGAATTGGGTAACTTGTCATTTTTACAGTAAGGTACAATCCGTACATTTACTCACGTTTGGTTTTCAGGTACTCTTTTAATTTTCCAAATTAAATATAATCCTAGTAAATAGTCTTCAATTATGTACTGAAATAAGTCAGGTTTGGTCAAGTTTATGCCTAAACTCAACAATCGTAACTAAAAGACTATTTAAATTCGCCTAATGTTGATCATTTTCTCACGTGATTGAGGTCACATAACATGATCGAAATTATGAAAACGGAGTATCTTTGCTGAAAATATACAATATGTACAATATGCAATATGTATTTAGTTTTTTTTTTTTAATCTCAATTTTTCATTTACAAAATGCTCCATGGGCATGCATCTGTCAGCACTTCACATCAATAAATTAATATGACTTCTTTTGAGTTAACAGTAGAACTGGCTTTCATTTAATTAAATATGTTTTTATTAGCACAGACTTTATTTTTCATAGTTCTCCGACATGCCATTCCTGACTCGGGGACCCTTAATCCCCCAGGATCAAATTACAATTCAGTAAGGCTCAACTAAATTCTCAGTCAAAATGCCTTGAAGACTTTGGAACAAAGCTCAAGTTGGATTTTTTGTTATTTTTTTCAATTCGGAAGAAATTGTGTAAGTCTGAATATGAACTAATTAAGTCCAAAAACAGTTCAGTGTTTTTAGTATCAATTTAGTAATTCCAGATCTAGAACCTTTCTGTTCGTCTGTTCGCACATTTCTGTCTAATGTGTGATTCTAACAATGGATTTAAAAATTACTATAAGGCACACTGCATTACAACCCACAGCAAGTCTTATTATAAAGCACAAATATCTCATTATATCTTATATATATATTATATCTTAGGGCACAAATATCTTATATATCTTATTGTAAGGCACAAAAAACCCTTTTATTAAACTGTTCTTTGTTTTATTTGCACCTTACACTCAGATAAATCAGAATCATATATCAGAATCAGATTGAACATTACATATTTATTAAATTAAACATTACACATTATACAAACATGTATAATGTGTATTTAAAAAATATTTGCCGTGATGTTTTTATTTGTATTTGTTTCTATTTACTATACTTGAAATGTTCGTAATGTTTTCTTTTAATAACGATATGTGTGTGTTTATGTGTGTGTGTGTGCTTGTCTGTGCATGTATGGATGTGTGTGTGTGTGTGTGTGTGTGTGTGTATTTTGGTAAGTGCGTGGCCGTGAATGCCTGAGTGTGTGTGTGTGTGTGTGTGTGTGTGTGTGTGTGTGCACGCCTGTGCAGTTTCAGCCGTTGTAACGAGAGTAAATTTAGTATACTGACCACTCAGCTAAAAAAAAAGTCGGTAGACAACAAAAACAAGTGTTCAGTTTTGCGTTGCCACCGGATCCTGCGGCATGTGGCATTCCTGTTCCTTTACAACAGCTCGACAAGACAACTGACGTCTGTCATCGGCCCCAGTTTGTTTTGACATAGGAAAACCGTAAGGTTAAGCGTCAATGTCGTACATGTGTATCTTAATGGAACTAATCCGCGCTAGCATTTCATCTTGAAACTTTCATAACATTTATAATTGCGGGGATAAGCACTTCGTAATATGATAGTGAAGCCAGACTTAAAGCGCACTCGATGCGATGAAAGATTAAAAAGTATATTCTAATAACAAATCAGTCCATTTTATTCAAATAAAAATGTAAAAAAATTCAAAATGCAGTCAGGAAAAAGTTTAACAAAAAACAATGCATTAATGGAAAATAAAAGGAATTAATTTGTGTGAATGAAATGTCACATGAAAATCAATGTGTTAACTTGTGTGCTGACCTTTGCCCCCGATTGATGGGACGCAAATCCCACCCCTGAAAAAGGAAATGACTTCATCCCTGCCATATATGAAGCATTTCCTGCCGAAACGTCTACAAAAAAAGAAAGAGAGAGGGCATGGTAGAGGTAGAGAGAGTAGAAATGAATATAGAGGGTGTAGAGAAGACAGAAAGAAAAGTGGGAATAAAGAAATGGACGTGTAGAAATGGAGCAAAAAAAAAAAAAAGAACGAGAGATAGAGAAAGAATAAAGGAGGGAAGAAAAAAAGAGGTAAAGTGTTAAGAAAAGAAAGAGAGAGAGAGGGAGAGAGAGAGAGAGAGAGAGAGAAGGAAACAACAAAAGATGTAGAGATATAGAGATGGAGGGATGAAAGTAAGAAAGAAAGAAGAAAAGCAGGAAGGAAAAAATGTGGAGGTAGTGAGAGAGAGAGAGAAGAAAGAAAGAACAAAAGGAAGTGAGTTGAAAGGAGGAAAGTAAGACAGAGAGAAGTAAAGAAAGAGGAAGAAGAAAAAGAAAGAACCAAAGAAAGAAAGAAAATAAGAATGAAGGGAAGAGAGGAAAAACACAAAAGCTTGCAAATTAAGCAAAACAAAAGCACAAAATAAATTTGCAGACATAGAAGTAAAGGCAAAAAGTGGTCTAAATAATAACAAAAACAAAACAAAAATAGTTCCACTTTAACTTTGACTATTTATATTCGTGTTTTGTGAGCTCTGGTAAGTCTTGGAGCAAAACATATGGTCAAATCTACGACGGCGCAGAAATTCACGACAAATGATTGTACAGTACAACAAAAAAAAAACATTTTAAATTGTATTACTCTTTAAAAACATATTTTTCCCCCTCTCATTCACAATTCTACAGTACGCTAACTCGAGCCGTATAAATGAAATCTTAGTTGTTTTTTACTGCTCAGGCCTGTGTGAGCGTGTAACTGGACGGCTGCTCTTACCTTGAGCGGCGTTGGAGTTGTAGGACACGGTGCTACTCAGCGAGACGTTGGCACATCCTGGAGGGATCTTGAGTGGCGAGCTGCGAGGAGACGCCACTGCTTTTAGACCAGTCCTAACACTCTCAAGCCTCCAGAAAGCCTCGCTCCGCGTTTAATACGCAGGAGTAAATCTGGTGTGTTTAACAAGCCCCCGGAATAGACGACCATTATGCAAGAGTTACTCACTTTTCAGTGAAGAGCGAGCAGTTCTGCAGATGTAGCTTGCCTTTCACGTGCTGGTCCCAGTCCTGCAAACAGCACAGGCACGTGACACGCGTCCTAACAATAGTTTGAGCGATACGTGTCCGGTGGTGAGGCGGCGAGACGGGTTGGAGAAGGAGTGTGGGTCTGCGGAGCAACTGTGTTCGCCTCCCACCCAGCACCACACATGCCAGCTGCCATCACACCCTTCACGCCCCGCGGGTAACACAGACCACTGGAGTGATTGATAATGCGCGAGAGAAGAAAGAAAGAAAGAAGGAAGGGAGGACGGAAAGAATGGAAAAAGAAAGAAAGAAAGAAAGAAAGAAAGAAGGAAGGAAGGAAGGAAGGAAGGAAGACAGACAGAAAGAAAGAAAATGAGAGAATGAAGGGAAAAGGAAAGATGGAAGAACAAAGGAAAGAAGAAAGAAAGATCAACCAAAGAAGAAAGAAAGAATGAACAAATGAAGGAAGAATAGAAGTAAGAAAGAAAGAAAGAAAGAAAGAAAGAAAGAAAGAAAGAAAGAAAGAAAGAAAGAAAGAACGAAAGAACGGACAAAGAAAGGAAGAAGAAACGAAAGAAAGACATACAAACAGACTTCTAGATAGATAGATAGATAGATAGATAGATAGATAGATAGATAGATAGATAGATAGATAGATAGATAGATAGATAGATAGATAGATAGATAGATAGATAGATAGATAGATATTTGAAAGCTGGTCAGTTAGTTAATTAATAATTGATTGGTCAATTAGTTCTTATTGGTGGTCCATAGTAAAAGTACTGTAAAACAAACAAAAAGCTAAAGTGCAGCATGGGAAAAAGATATGCAATGATTGCAATGACAGAATGCAATGATTTAACAGAGAAACACTGTCGCAACTGTCGCACTCTCTCTGTCCTGTAGGGGCAAACTGCACTGAGAACAAGTTTTTGAATTATGCTTTTCCCGATATCATTTGAAAAATGTTGTCCGTTGATCTATACCTGTTTGCCAACTGTGAGATTACCACATCAAGCGTGACTAACATGGATGCAGCTATGAAGTCGCCAGGGTTGCTTTAGGAAAAGTGTATTTTTGAGGAGCCGCCCAAAGGGAAACCTCGAAAAGACCAAAGTATTATACACCATGTGCAATGTCAAGTTATTTCCGTCTCGAGCATCACTTAAGCGCAAAGCATCTCGTAGCTAATACGAAAAATGTCAATTTGCTACAATTACAGATTAATCTAGATTAGTTTGAATGATACAGATTAATTTCAAGAGGAGGACGAGATTAATCTAGATTACAAAAAAAACTTTTTGCCTACCTCTATTAAGTTATATAGAGAGACAGAAAGGCAGACAGACAGGCAGCCAGACCAACAGGCGGACAATAAAATACTGTAGGTACTTTGTTACTCCCAGGAGTGAAATTCACTTTGTTTCTTACGCAATTTCCTGTCATTAAGAAGGTCTAATTTACTCACCTTCAGGTTGTAAACCTTCTTCTCACAAATGGTGCACTGATGGGGCAAGTGAGAAGGCGTCGTCCCTTGATAGTCGCCGAGTTGATGGGGTTGTAAAGGTATGACGCCCTCTCCTGCCTGAAGCTGTTGCTGTTGAAACGCCCCCTGCTGTTCAAGGGGTGGACCACAGGAGGCGTTAAACTTGGGTTCTGTGGTGGGCTCCTCTGGGTTATACAGCTCTGCCCTCGGTCCGGCAAAACCCGATCCCCAGGCACCTGCTCCTGAACCCATCTCCAGGTTCCCCAAGTTACCTGGACCCTTCCAAAGTTCTTTAGGGGCTGCAGAGCTTCCCGGTGCATTCGGACCACTGCCTTCCAGAAAACCAGTCTGCTGAAGTGGTATTTCCGCAGAGTAGAAGTCTTTTTGAAAACTGCCCTGGACATTGGCTCTAGCTTGCATGCCGTACTGTCCTCCATCGCTTGGCTTCGAGCCCGCCGAAACCCCTCCTAGATATCCAAACTGACAAGAACGTTCAATATCTGGATGTAGTGCTGCTTTGCCATAGTCGTTGTGCTGGGAGACTTTCTGGTTTGGCAGACCACCATAGATAGTGGGCCTGACTCCGCCCGGGTTTGAAGCAAAGCCAGACCCAACCAGTGTTCCCAGGGCGGTGTTTGGGGGTGGAAAGGTAATGGGTGGAGCGGGAAAGGCTCCGTTTTGAGCCTGGGCCATGCTGGTGCCCTGAAGATGGCTGAAGAGCGGTTGGGCCATTGCCACATTGGAGAGGACTTGGTTGAGGACAGTGGCGGCGGCGGCGGTGTTGGTCGTCTGGGCGAGTTTGAGGCGATGGAGAGTGAGCTGGGCCTGGAGTTGAGCCAGCTGAAGACTAGCCGGACTCAGTAGTAGGTTGGGACCTGCTCCGGCACGAGGACCACCCAGAGGAACAGACTTAACATCGGGCTTTTCTTGTGAGGCGCTGTGGATAAAAGAAGACCAATGAAATCCACATACTAAGACTCTTCTTCTATATCTGGGTCAAGATCTAGATATGAAATCCACATACTAAGACTCTTCTTCTATATCTGGAGCCAAGATCAGGTCCAGATGGTCTACAAACCCTTCCGAATAAGTTCGAATTCTTAGGGGTCTTTACACACCAGAAAAATTGAGTTTAATTCTAAAGCTAGATACATTTTTAGAAAATGAAGATTATTTCTTCATTTAGTTTTTCATTTATTTGTTTATTCAAACACGTGTACATAACAAATAATAGCAACATAAAACCACAACATAGTAATAATGATAATTATACAATCATCTCGTTCATTCCCATAACACATGTTTGAAATGGAGAAGAAAGAAGTACAACTTAATGTAAAGTACAACTTAAGCAACTTCTTAAAAATGACTTTTAATTGTGTTCTTACTTCTTTAATAGAATAAAAAAAATAAAATAAAATTTACTTTAAAATAAATATTTTAAATACTTAATACGTTAAATACTTTAATACATTTTTTTTTTCATTAACATATTTCTTTTTGTTCTCATATTATTAAATGCATATCAGATGTTAAGTGTATACTGTTGATTTACTTTTCATAACGATTTCTAGCCATTTAGCCTTGAACTATTGTAAACAAGCTATTATTATGATATAAGCGTAATGGTGGAAAAAAACCACACAAGTTGCAGTTACTTCTTTAATTAAATATTTTCATTGTGTATGTATTGCATACATTTAAAAAATACAGTATATATTTTACTATATTTATTATTATTATCATGTTTATTTAAATGATCTATTTATCATGATATTTATACATATGATATTTATTTATAAAAATCATGAACTATTTAAAGATGAATTAAACTAAAATACATATTGTATATGTCCCGATAACAAATACATCTAAAACTCGTAAACAAATCCTTTATATATATATATATATTGTATACATTAGATTATTAAATTATTTACATAACATTTTTTAGATCTGTAATAAATCTTATAAAACCTTTGGCTCCACAACAATTCTTTGCACAACACGGTCCTTTAATGTCCATGTTAGAGTGGACAGATGAATTCACTCATGCTGGCTAAGTTTAGCGGCGCTACTATCAATCAAAATATGCACGTCTGATACTATTCTCACTATCATCACGCAGACACGCAGCCACGTCACAGCGCAGAGAGGAAGTTCACTGGCGAGTTTGTGTTGTCCTCAAAGATTCTGTTTGCTGCTTTCTTTATTAAAGAGACTTTTAATATTATTTTTAATATGGAAATATAAGCTAAATTGTAAATCAAAAACGTACAAACACGCGCGAACACACAAAAATACTGTGTACATATATAGATATTTCCCTAAATTTATATACAGATATTTCCCTATATTTACATATAAAAGTGTATATATGAGTATATGGGTATTGTGGGTGATTATATAATGTAAAATAATGTAATGTAATATAATGTAATACAGTATTTAGGATAATGTAATGTAATATAATGACCAGACATATACAAATACATATTTTATATTACAGATATATATTTGATAACACCTAAATTCATAGAAGAATCAATATTATCTTTCATATACTGTATATAGTTTATGAGTGGACTACAGTTTGTTTGAACAGGGACAGGCTTTAAAGATCCTTTCAAATCTGAATTAGTGCAACTGAATCTTTTGCGGCGATTAACACCCTCCGAGACCAGAGCTGGTGTCATTTAAGATTACGAACTGGTCTTACAGGATTACCAGATCGTAAAATTCACACATCAATAGTTCCTTTCTACGTACTACAGCATAGTGAGATATCACTTTTGAAAAGTCGGACGCACATTTTGCAATGAAAAAATTTGCAATCCTTTTTTATAATTCTCCTGATTTTCACTCCTCGGGATCTGGCAACCGTAAAACACAGATTAGTATCGCATTTCCTTTAGTTTTTTTATTTCTATCCCATTTTTGGCTCTAAATCCTGACCTTAAATGTTACTGTCCTTTTGATTGTTTTTCTGTTTCATCGTAATTATCGGTTCTGTTATTTCTGGTTGCCATTACCTCCACAAATCTGCAAAGCGGCACCGTGGCAGCACAAAGCATTGCGCAAAGTGCTATAAAAAATGGCCCCTGGATATTACCTTCAGTACAAATGTAATATCATGAGACAGACCCCGAAATAGACCCCTGACATACAACAACGCACGCTCAGCGACCACAGAAAACCACTCTGGCACTTCCATCTGTCTGTGCAGTTATGCGCTTGTATCATCTCGTGAAAACAGAGCATCCAAGTTTGAGATGCCCTTCATCAATCAATATGAACTTACTCTGAGGAACGTGGGGAGCGTAGCAATGCGCTGTGGTGGGCGTACGCTAACCTTCAAGCTCCGCTGGAGATAAACGGACACATGTGAAGAGCTCACAACAACCCAAACTCACGGCATGTCGGGAACAACTGCTGCCACTACGGGAAGCTTGTGACTTCATGCTGGAGCTTAGGACGGATCATTGTCGGCCAAACGATTAATTTGGGTTTGCGTGTCATGCGATGCAAATGTAAAGTTTATGTTATCCGACACACATAGGGCACACTTAGATGTATCGCTCGATCAAAATTGAAATATGAAGATTTTTAGTCATTGTGTTGAGCTATTGAAGGAATGTAATAAAAATGTATTAGGGCATGTATTATGTTTTGTAAGAAAAAAAAGCAATACATAAATAAAAATGTACACTACAAATAAAAATACAAATACAAATAAAAAACAGTAATAACCTAAAAAAAATTAATAATAATAATAATAAGAGTATTTATTTAATAATAAAAATAAACATTGTGTAATTTATTGTATAAAATAACATATAGCAAGTATTTAATACATTATATATATCAAATAAAATTAATTGATTAAATTAATACATTAAAAGCTAAAATGAAGCTAAAGCGAAAATAAAACAAACTTCAAAAAAGCTACAATCAAACGTACAAAATTGCGATGACAAAATGTCTCTACTAGAATTAAATGCATAATAATCAATACTTGGGTGAAAAAGTGTTTATAAGATTCTAAACATTACATGTACAAAGTGTAAATTTGTTTTATCTTTTCTGAGCAATTTAGAATATTACTGTCTAACTCTACGGTACTTTTAGGAACACTTTTTCAACAATTGTTGACCATTTCATAAAATGCTAGTGTATTCAAATCTAACAAATGTACACGTAAAAACAAAACATACACTGAATAAAGAGCATTGTAAAAGTGTAAACTAGTATAAATCTGAGGCATTGACCATTACTATTATTGCAGATTTTTAGTCCTTTTACTATTAAACAATAGATTAAAATTTTATGTATCCATTCCTGAAGTTTGCTAAAAATACACTGCATTATTTGATATAAAAAAATATATATTTCGATATGCAGAATAGCACAAAACGTGTTTTTTTTCTTCCCAGATGGCCACAGCTGTTCCATAAACTCACACGGACAAAAACGACACGCAACATGCAGCATGAGCCCAGAAGCGGAAACGCTCCATTACACCATTAAAACCCGCTGTTTTCAAACAACCTGGCAACCTCGGCACAATCCATGTCTGATTATATTATCCACACAATTCCAGGCGGATCCGAGCGTCGGTTCTTACACAGCCCAGTTCAACAGAGGCCAACGGCGCCGTCCCCTGGAAGAAAGCGGGCCCTTGCTTTAACCCCGGCGGCTTTATCTGTGTGTTGTACAACTGCTTCCAACAAGATCCTCCAGGACGTGTCACACACCGGCTGCTTTTAGTTCTCTGGGCTGATTTGGCCTGGAATAGCGGCGGGAGTGATGAAGTGTCACGTGTGTGTGTGTGCAAAGTGAGTGTGTGTGTGGAGGAAACAGGGCGGGCGATGTCACATGAACGAACACCAAATCAGACAAATCTGACGTTGCCAGATATTTCAGACAAGAATGAAGCCACAATTTAAACCTGATTAAATGGTCGTGAATTAAATCTAGTTTTATTTTTTTCACACATACGCATGTGAATGCTTACAGTGAATGCTTATTACAGCTTCTCCGAGAAATATAAAAAAAATATAGAAATATTATAATCATCTAAATATATTACATGCTTATTATAATATGCATTAATCAGACAATAATGAAAAGAAAGTAATAGGAATATTAGTATACGTAATGACTAGAATGTAATAAATAATTACTTTAGACTAAAACAGTAATTAATAGAATGTTTTATTTGTATATTATATAAAGAAATATTTATTCTAAAAAAAAACATTTTATATAAAATGTAAAAAATGAACAGAATAACTTGGCTTGGAAAAGTTCACTCATTAGTTAAACTTATAATTGATTTCAGTTTTAAAAAGATTGAAAAGTAAAAAAAAATCCAATTTAAAATTGTATGGTAAAAAACAAAGCAATTTGGCTTAAATGCTAAATTTAAACCTATAAAAACGGAAATTTTCCTTCAATATAATCAATTCGTTTAAACAAACATAAACACAGTTAACTGTATGAGCTAAAACTGTAATGTACTTGGTGACGTATACTCACATAAAAACGTCACATTAATAATTGAATGTGTTTATACATTTAAAATATTCAGAATGTAATTACTAATATAAACTAAAATAATAAAAGAAAATATATAAAATATGATTCATATATTATTGATATTAGTAAAATACAAATATTTACAGAACATAACAGTATAATACAAACAGAATGATAGTACACTGTACATAAGCGCTAAAGCTATGATTGTATTTAGGTTATGCATTAGCACGTGAGTATAGACGACACTAGATGGTGAGCGTGAGGCTTGGATCTTCATATCGGGTGTAATCAGCTCCATTAGTAGGTTCTAATGTCGCCTGCTTATCACGACCCGCTGGAGCGCTGACAGCATCTGGGAGAGAAGCTCAAAGATCCCAACACAGAAGGAATTCTGCTGACAACTACCGGCTGATACCCACATGGAAATAGATTCTGATCGTAATTAAGTCAAATCTGCTGATATTTAAATAGCATGTACTTGAAATTTCAGACATTTCAACTAGAGCGGCTTTTAGTGAAACTTTTTTTCGGTTTTAAAGAGTTTCAAAGGAACTGTTAACTATGTTAAATATTAAATAATTATACAAATATACTATAAATATATACAATATGTATAACTTATACATTAAATATTTAAAAACGTAATAAAATTGAAATATTAACAAAATGTGCAATATTTACAGTGCAACTTGAAATTTCTGTTTAAAAAGTATATTTAACATACAAAATTAAATGAAAGTTTTCTTTAATCAACATTAAAGTATCATGAGTCATGCACATATCATCATATCATCAAAGTACATATATACATATATATTTTATTATAGTGCTTATAATATTATTATATATACACTACGTACTGTACTCCTCTATCCAACACACATACAAAAAATTTTTAATTATAGATAAAATATAAATATGTAAGAAATACATAGTATCAGTCACTATTAAAAAGGAAAAAATTAAAGTTACTTTAGATAATGTTTTATGCTTTAGACGACAACAGAATTGACAACAAACCAACTAAAGCATGTTTCAGCATTCACAAATGGAAAAAGTGCATATGTATTTCTAAATGCTATAATTAATGTGCATATTTTTTAATACCCCTCGTCTTCTACCATAAACAGGCCTTTGTGTGCCACCGCTCCAGTCTTCAATTCCCAGCGAGGTGCCAATGTGACAGATTTACAGCCGGCCATCTGCTGGCATTCCGCAGCGCAACAACCCGCATTTCACACTCTTTTCTCGCTTTTAGCCGGTCGCAAACCCAAACTATAACTCTAAAGCTTTTACATGAATCAAACGTGTTCAGTGTGATGCGCAAAATAATAGCTTGCGTGTAGTTCGTCGTACATTCTTCTTACGATCTTGATTTTTAAAATGTAGATTTTGTCTGTTTTTAAAAAGGCAGTGAGTCCATCTGGCCACTAGGGGCCACTTTAGAACATATTTTATATTGTTTATAATTGTTATTTATTTTTTACATCATTTCACTGCATCATCAGAACATTTTCGGAAAGCTTTTTCAGACTGATCCTCCTTCTGAAATAATGTTTGTCAAGACAGAAGATGAAGTGATGTCATAACCAGTAGATGGTGCTGACACTGTTCACTAAACATCACACACTGCCTCACGGACCGAGTGTGTGACTAGAATAAACACTAGATTAACTCTGTCTGTCCGATTATGGTGTTGTCTATTTTTTTTGTCCCTCGTTCTCTGTCCGTCTGTCGATCCATCTCTATTTGTCTTTCTGCTTGTGTGTCTGTGCATTCTTCTGACTGTCTGTTTCTCCCTCTGTCCATTTTTCTGTCTGTCTGTTCTTTTCTGTCTGAAATCTACTTTTCTGACTAACTGTCTGTCTTTTTTAACATTTGCCGTTGTTTATATCATCTCTAAAAATATTTAGTTTACATGTTGTTTTATTTTATTATAAATTGATATAAAAATTATTTATTTTATTGTGCATACAAATGCAGTATAAAGTTCAATCAATGTATTTATTCAATAAATACATACACACAAACACACACACACACACACACACACACACACACACACACACACACAACGAACAAACACAATCAGACACACACATTCACAAAAACATAAACAGAATCTAACCGATTTGTTATGCGTTTAAAGCAATGCCTGTGACATTTATTAACATTTTACAATAATATTTATCATCAATTAATTCAAAATGATTTAATAAAGATTATTTAAAACATAACTGTATGATAATTACATTATTAATCATTCTGTATTTATTTTAAACTATGTAATTAAATAATTAACTTAATAAAAACAACATAATAAATATTTAACTGCTTTATAGTGTTGTTATAAAATAATTAATTCTGTTTTATTATCTAGTAAAGATTCACATAAATAGTAATAATATATCACATAAATCACATTTTTAAAGATTATTATTATACTATTATTATTATATTATTATACAACTACATTCATCATCCTAAAGTTTGTGTAATAAACAATAACACGCATAAATACGCAAACACGCACAAATTTGGCATGAATATGTTACACACGCACATGGTTTTGAGAAACACTACAATAAATCCATCACTGTTCCTTGTCCAAACCCATCGGTCTTTTCAGTGAATGTCACTTGGCCGGAAGACGTGTTTGGATCTGGTGTGTGTCTGTGCCAGGAGCAGTTAAGGTGCGAGTGATTTACAGTGTTCTGTGTGGTGGTCTGATGAAAAATACAAGACCACCGCAGATTTATGGAACACGATTGAGCCACGAGGCCTCACAGTTTCCCATTGGGTCATAGCATGAGATAATCTGGACATAATTAAAAGCTCAAAAGTGTGGCAATGCTGGGTTAATTTTGACAATCCAGAAGTGTTTTTTCTACAGTAATAATGTCATCCCAAATCTCAAAGAGTCAAAAATGTATTATTTTTGGAAAACCCAAAGCTACTTTAACTCATTTGATTGGCTGATTCTTCAGTGGAAACAAGCATAAGGTAAAAAAAAGTGTCCTTAAATTATATCCTTGCGCATGTGTGTGTGTGTGTGTGTGTGTGTGTGTGTGTTTTTAAATATATACATCATTGGAAAACAATTGCTTTTGGAACGACGGCCGTATGAATTTTCCAAAGGCTGGGATAATCTATCCGGCTCAGCACACAATAAATACACGCAGCAACACTTCATCGCCGTCCAAACACCAGACACGCAAGACCAAGAACATTTTAAAATGACAGATGAGTTCACCTTCTATTACTTGAGTCATTTTCTTTAATGTTGAAAGTTATATGAAAAATATTTTATGTTCGTTTTTAAATTAACATTAATATGAATCTAGTCAGAGTCATGGAGAATTATCGGCCACACAAATATGATGAAATACTAATCTGAGCCGTGAATTTCTGCATTAAACTTGCATAGGAGGAAACGTTCTTCATTAGTGTCCAAAATCGACAACAATAATCGGCTCAAGTAGGCTACATTAAACTTGCTGAAGATTTGTTTCTATGCTGATTGTGTCATGTTTTCTATTATGAACATTTTAGCACTTTAGAATTAATAATTTTGAATTACAATAATATTTATTGTTGTTGTTGTTGTTTCTGTTAACATTATTGTTACCAATATTTCCAAGTATTTTAGAATATATAGATCATATTTTATATTATATTTTTGAGAAAATGCTATAAAACTAATTTTTATTTTCTTAAATCAGAAATGCAGGACTGGAAAGTTATTACAAACTAAAGCGTTTTCTAAACCACTTTTCCAATTTTCCAGTCTCTGGGATTGAGGGCGAGACATACACCACGGTTGGTGGTTGACCAATCACACACACACACACACACACACACACACACACACACACACACACACCAATGGTCAATTTTCCAGACAATACTCCAAGGCACATGTTTTTGAATTGTGAAAGTAAGCTGGAGACACAGAGAAAACCCACGCCAGGTTGTAGAGAATTATCTACAAGACCTAAAAGTTTTTACAAGTACTGTAGTCAATATGTGTGCAATATGTAAGGATAGGTGCAATACGTCTTTTGTTTTTAGTTCTGTGAACAAGAATTTCCCTCAGGGATGAATAAAGAGTACTGTACACCTACCTACCGGACAAGAGTCTCAAACTTTAGCGTTATATACAAAACATACAAAACAAAGTCAAAAACAAAAACAAAGGCATTTTTCCATTTCAATTACTCGAGGTTTGCTCCGTTAACTCACAGCCGTTTGACACACTAGTGTTTCTAGAGGACAGAACAATCTTACAAAAAGCATTCAAAGAAGGTGTTGGTCACTGATACAGCAGTTAAAACCAGAACCGATGTTTGAAATGACAAGCGATGACGGAATGACTCCACGGCTCGGTGCCCACCATAGTGCAAAAGTCTCAAATTCATCGCTAGAATGGCGTCACAAAGTGTGTCGTCTGATCAGGCCGGAGTGACCCAAGGCCCCGGGGACCGTCCTGACCCATCGTGTGTGTCAAAGAGCCACAGTCAAGGGGTACATTTTCTTGTTGACCGGGCACAACAGAAATAGATTAACAGGCCGATTCCGAGAGTCGACTGAGTTTGACGCGCAACCCAAAACCAACTTATGGCAGAAGTTTCGGTTTGCTCGTGAAAAAACGTGCAAATCGAGCTTCGCTTTGCGAGATTTCTACACTGTAAAAAATGAATCATAAGGCTTGGAAATTTCATTAAAAAAATTATGTGATTCCTAAAAAGAACGTTTTTTTTTTGTCCTTGAAAAAAATGTTGTTCTGTGTTTCTCTTAAAATATTGAGAACATTTTGGTAAAAACAAATTAAAATGTAAATGTAACCTCTTTTTTAAGCAAACCAGTACAATTTTTGGGGTCAATTTAAGAAACCATTTTGGCTAAAAGATTGAGAAAACGTGAATTCCCATTTATTTCAAGAGAATTGGTTCAATTAGTTTGTGACACGTTTTAATTGAGTCACACTCATTTGAATCTCAACACGTGAAGTGATAAAAAATGTAATTTTGATGAACAGCAGATGAAGAGTGAACGTTAAGAAGAAAATGCTTTATTAATAGGAAAGAAAATCAGCAGCTACGAAATCATCAGATGAGCTTGTTCCTTGTGAGAGCCAATGAGAAGCTTGCATGTGTTGCTGGCAGTTCTTAACTCTTGTTTAAACTTTAAAACAAAGCATAAACATTTTTACATGAACTGTTACGCTATAACAAGGATAAATTGAAGCGATTTATCTTAAACGATGACAATATATGTTTTAATTATGTAAATAACCATCTCACCATCAATGTCTTATATCTACTGCTTTTCAGAATGAGGTTGATGCTCAAGGATTTCACTCTGCTTGAATCTCTGACCATGTGAAACTGCTGCTTCCTGACTGTGAAAGGTCTTAATACAGAAGATTATATAATGAGTGGAATCTTTTTGTGAGGAAAATATGAAAATGTTGCTCTTCTGCCAATCAAGTCTTTAGTTTTCAAACCATCAATAATAAAAAAAAAAATCAGTAAATTGGGTTTTATTTTCTCAAATTAAAAAGCACAATTCACTAAAAATTGTTAAAATAATAATGTCAGGCTGAATACTTCAATGTTTTTACTTAATTTTGTCAAGTATGTTCTACTTAAAAAGTAAGCTCTGAGAAAATACTTAAATATAATTTGTGTAATATGTTACCAAACTTTTTTTTACGTAAATAGCACGTCACATTTTTCACAGTGTACACGTGGGGAGGTTTGAAAAGCCGTAAGAGGCATTCGCTCCGTGAGGGAGGTCTGGCCAGAGCTTGCCTAGCATTTTACCATCTGTCATCACCATCAGCCTGTGGATGCCAATCACACCCGGCCACTGCCCAGCGATACCACCTCACCGGCCAATCAGCAGCGTGTGCAACCTCCAGACGTTTCCTCCCTTGCCAATGAGTGACCAACCAGCAGTGATGCATCAGCGAAAGTCTCCAGTCTCAAATGGAAATCTGTTCGCATCCTTACACGTATATATAGAAAATTGGATTTGTTAGATAGAAAATTGGATTTTGGGATTCGAACCTGCAACCTCTCAGACACAAGTCCATGTCCCTACCGAGCGTCATTTTGGTGAGATGACTTGGTCAACATCAGTTATCATTTATGCCTTTAACAGCTGGCCCCCCACCCGTGTTTGCGATGAATTCATTTATTCATTCGCAAACCCACAATTTTCTTTAATTAACTTTATTGTGATTGCCCTTTTGTATTTGCTGTAGTTCTATGTGTTTTACGTGTAAACGTTGTGGAACTAAAGTTCAGTTTGTGGACTGGTCAATGGATTGGACCAATTCAACATCACCTTTAGCCCAGGATTGACACCAGCATTCTGCGACCCAATTGATCAAGCTGCTTTAAGAATGGATGAAGAAATAATCAGGCTCATTATATTGTAATGTGAGCACTGCCAGGCCTAGTGAAAATAATAGTGAAGACAAGAAGGATGGGTCCGCATAACGACGATTCGACTGCATGTGTTAAAGAAAATAAGCTTTAAAATGCCTTGAACGGTAAATATTGAGTAAACTTGAAACGCAGAGGAAAAAGTGTGTCTGCTTATTGCTCAAATTAGATTTGTCCGGTACTAAACGCTTGAAGTAAGCAAACGTCTCGCAAACATTCCCGTAACTGTCTCTTTGCTCCTAACTATGCTTTGTCCTGGTACGGCATTCTGAGATTCTTCCTCACGCTCTCAATGACTATATATGGTGATGCTTTTCTCTGCAACTGATCTATAGATTTCCTGGCTTGCGGGAAACAGTTGTTACGTCTACAATCGCACAACAATCTGAAAAAAGATTATAAACTAAGGAGTGGAGACAGAGACAGACAGCTTGGTTTTTGTCACTCCTCTGTGATTTTGAAAATAACTTTAATCCATCGTGTTGTGTGTTTTATATCTAAAATAGTGTACAGTAGATTTCAACAAAGAACCGATTTTTAAAGGGTCTTCGATTCAACAGAATGATTGGCATATGGCATAAAAACACTTGATGTCATGCGAAATAAAACCAATAATTTCTTTTCAACGTCACTGATTACAAACGAGTGCCAAAGATTACAGTTTAAACACTAGGTTGAAGTAAGTTGACTGCGTTTTACAGCAAATTGCTGATGAAGTGCAGGTATTAATACACACAATGAGCTTGCACTTTGCACTTCTTTAAATAAGTCCTGTTAAAATAAAGTTAGTGCAGCAGCGTGGGCAGAAAATATCCCTCTTTTTGGCAGAATGCCACTGCGTCTGGAAATGTCGATAGCCAAATTGTCCCCAACCTTTTGCAGACTGTTCACATGTAATCTTTAACTCTAATTTGGGGCTTCTCATTTATTTAACGTAACGGTCCTGCCATAAAAAGAAAGGTTTACACAGCCCCTGCCCGACAAACGTGCCAATAATATGGTATATAGTATTAACGCAAATATAAGCGCCCCCTTTTTTCTAATTGTAGACGCTCAAAAACTTGGGGGGTTCTTATATGAGATATACATAAACAGTATATACACTATTATTTTCACTCATAAATCCAATATGCATGTAAATATAAGCGTCCATTTTTGCACATTTCAGGTCAGGTGCAATCACAAATTAATGAAATTTGACCAGTTACGATGTATCGTACAAAGTTTTATCGTAAAAAAAGACAATTTATTGTCGTCTTCATGTAGCGTTGTGTCCTCTTTTCTTTCTTTAAATATTTGTAAAATAATGAATCAAATAAATCTTTAACAAATGGTTCCGGAGGCAGACATGCATATATGCTTTTATTGCCTCAAAAACAGTTGAATTTGCTATTAATGTGATTTACAAAACTGCACCTGCAGATTTATAACCGAAGCCCAAGGACGATACGGAATGTAGGAAATGGACAGGTTGGAACAAAGGGACAATGAAACTGGACACCGGCCCCTGGACACTCACCCTCCATTAAGGCCCTTGTGTCTGTGAAAGCTCTCGGAAGATAACCACGCGCTGAGCTGCTCTGATAACAGCAGCTGAGAATAGAGCAATGACCACCACTTGTTTCCATTCAAACGGAAGCAGGGAAAACACTAGAATGCTCATCTGATGAGAGGGGAAATCTCCATACAGTGACCAACACAACTGAGTGTCCTCCACACAGTCTGTGTGTGTGTGTGATTTTACTGCAGTGGTCCAGTAAAAAAAAGTACTTGAGTAAATTGACTTTGTTATTTTACTTAAGTGTTTTGGGTGCTTTGTACTGAGTATCAAAATATAAGCAACTTTTACTCTCTACTTGACTACATTTGTGATGGAGTATCTGTACTCTTTACTCCACTACACTTAGTTACTTGTTACATTGTGATTGTGTGACAAGTCGGCATCTTTTTCTACCGCAGTTTTTAGGGAGGACGAGGTGATATCGCCATCTGCAGGATGCTGAAGGTCCTGAATGATAATTATCTGATAACGTGAATTAGCGGTTCCCCTTTTTTGCACATTTCAGTTTGACTGAGACTGACTTTTGTTCTTTTTATTCTGTTTTGTTCTGCCAGTTTGAAACATTGGTGTCAAATTTACTATTTTATGGGTAAATAAAACGTTTCTTGTTTTTACAATTCAAGTAAAACACTAAAGTACTTGTAAAATTAGACTTTACAACGTTTACTCAAGTCTTCTTGGAATTGGTGACTTGTAACTTATGTAATGGAGTCATTTCTACAGTACGGTATTAGTTCTTTTACTCAAGTATGGTTTTCAGGTACTCTTTACACCTCTGCTTCACTGAACTGTTAATTGCAGAGAACAATTTCAAAACTGCCCCTAGTGGCCACAATTAACAAACTCACTTTCTTTCACTTCTAAATAGCCAAAACACACATGTACACTAATTTATAGTTCACTTTAACACTTTAGCTAGAGCACACACACACACACACACACACACACACACACACACACACACACAATGGGCTGCTTACTGGCCACCATCATAGTCATTTAACTCATAGTTGTTTTATAGACGTATTAATATGTACGAATACAAACAATACAAAACACTGAATCTTAGTATTGTAAAAGCTACAAAATGTAAACAAAAAGACGTGAGATGAGAAAGTGAAGGTAAACAAGCATATTCCTCGAAAACAAATCGTTCACATAACCATCGCATCGTCTGCAACACTGAAATGACAGAGACTGATCAAAAAATATGAGATGTTCCTCAAAACGCCAATAATCCTAGAACCTGTTAGTGGCAGGTCAACCTGGACCTTTTTAGGCGTGATGATGCTGTTATGTAAGACGTAGGTGGGCATGAGTCACCTCAGACCTTCGTGACTCACTCTCCATCCAGCTGCCTGATATTTACTGATGCGTGACCATGAATAGCACACACACCTTCCGTTGCCCCGCCCACAAATGATCAACACCGGCCCACGTCTGTGTCATCGCCTCATTGTGCAAGCGATGAGCATTTACAGCGTCCGACACCACAGGGATCTGGTCTCCTGCTGGGCAGCATCTGCAGAAGGTGAAGACGACGCCACCGTAACCTTTCTGTCGCCACCTTAAATACATCACATTTTATAACAGCTTGGATTTCTTAGCGTTTGGCTTGTTTTGTGCTTTGTTAAATCAGCCAAATATTTTCTGAACCTCTTTCCCATTACGAGGTCACAAGGAGATGGATGGATGGATGGATGGATGGAGGGATGGATAGATAGATAGATGGATGGAACGATGGATGGAAACATAGATAGATAGATAGATAGATGGATGGATGGATGGATGGATGGATGGATGGATAGATGGATGGATGAATAACAGACAAACAGATAAATGAGACAGTTGAGTAGATAGATAGACAGACCGACAAATAGAGAAATAGATATGTGGATGGATGGATGGATGGATGGATGGATAGATAGATAGATAGATAGATAGATAGATAGATAGATACATAGATAGATAGATAGATAGATAGATAGATAGATAGATAGATAGATAGATAGATAGATAGATAGATAGATAGATAGATAGATAGATAGAACATGTAAAGGTGTATAAGTGCTGACACGTGCTGATTAAACATCAATCCTCCTGGTTATTTCAATCAGTTGAACAATAGCCGGTGGACTGTGCGGTCTTGGCATCGAGGGAAAGGTGACCCACAGTATTTTCCACTGTCAGCAGGCTGGCACGGATGGGCAACGGTCATGTGATCGCGCTCCAACACCGCCAGCGAAATATTCGCCATAGTGCTTCATTAACAATGGCGTCGAAAATGACAAACGGCTGCCAAACAAAACTTTCCTTCTCCTGGTGGTGAAATGTGGGCACTGCATGTCCGTCATTTATACCATATGAGATTCCGCCTTCCAGAACCTTCTCTGTTTCCGATGCGGTTGAATTTACACTTGCTTAAAATGGAAGAAGAAGGCTACATATTCCACATAGTATGAGATGTGTAATTTTATACGTCATAAATCTCCCTCGACTTGCCTGGGTTTGAAAGAAAGATGGTGGAGAGAGCATAACTTAGTGCATCTGTTTCACTTTAAAGGGAACGAGAATCTACATAGATACACAAATTTAAAAAAAACTATTCATCGAATTAATTTAACACACAAAACGTTTTCATTTGACAAGCGTGGAGATGATTTATTATCTATATTGTGATGTATTTATTACTTGAGGGGAGATGAGTCTAGGTTTATGTATCCTAAACGTTTTGCATTTTACAAGCATATTTTCCTTTGCTGTATTCTATTTATATGACATTACGCAATGTTGTTGTTTTTTATTAGGTGCGTGGGTGTTTTATAAATACATACAATATGTACAGGTTGGTCTATAAATATACGCGAGTGTGTGTGTGTGTGTGTGCGCGTGTGTGTGTGTGTGTGTGTGTGTGTGTGTGTGTGTGTGTGTGTGCGTGTGTTTACATACAAGTGCTGAATTCTGATTTCTTTTCATAACGGGCTGGAGTTCTACAGAACATTTATTTTGTCATGTTAAGTGTAAATACAAAATAAGCGTATTTGTAGTTTTTTACTTTTTAGACAGACAGACAGATTCGACAGAAACTTTATTCATCCCACAAGTAAGAAATTGTATTATACGAAAGTTATGAAAGTCATATTATACTCCTTTCTAATTTAAAGCGTATTAAACAAGGTAAATCTCCCCTTGTAAATGTAAATATTTCTATATTATTTATCCTTGCGAGTTTCCAATATTTAAGTAAGTAATATTATAGTAAAGTAAGTAAAATTAAGTGAACCAATATTTAAAAAAAAAAAAAAGTCAATACTTTATGGACATCTTTATAAATACTTTATAAAGTTATTATTAATGTCAAAAATGTTTGGCTGCTTCTGAGTAGGAATATGTTTCAATTATAACTTGATTCTACAGCATGATAATTGATGACATGTATGAAATGTGATCATATGAAAGGTAAATGCTTTGTTGACATCACCATGGTATCAAAAAAGATTTACCTACAATAACAAAGTATAGTTGGCACACAAATGTAAAACAAACTCTGAATTATGTGACCAACTTAGATCCTGAAATTGTCTAAAGCCGGAGCCTTGCGTTTTAAAAGAACTGATCAAATAAAAACATAAAAAGGCCTGAAACCAAAACTCTCCATCCAGATTTCAGTGAGGAACCTGTAGCAGTAACATGACTGAGGAACTGATTGTGGCTTTCTACAGGTTCTCCTTACACACGTGCTGACTCACATTTCTGGAGTCTCTGATTCACTCGACGCTCAAGTTTGCAGACAGTGGGAGGAAACCAGAGAACCCAACAGAAGCCCACGCCAACACGGCGAGAACATGCAAACCCCACGCGGTGCAGAAACCCAACACACACAGATCACAAAACATCTTGACCCCCGGAAATACTGACTGACCGGCCCAAGGTCCGAAGTCAAGTCATCCTTGTGAACTTTTAGGCCTTTAGCGGACACTTTTATCCCAAACTAATTTTTATTCTTTTTTCAAATGTACTATTTTTATTTAAAATATCTATCTATCTATCTATCTATCTATCTATCTATCTATCTATCTATCTATCTATCTATCTATCTATCTATCTATCTATCTATCTATCTATCTATCTATCTATATATCTATCTATCTATCTATCCATCCATCCATCCATCCATCCATCCATCCATCCATCCATCCATCCAACCATCCATCCATTCATCTATCTGTCTATCCGACAGTCCATCCATCCATCAAAAGTACTATTTTTATTTTTAATATCTATCTATCTATCTGTCTGTCTGTCTGTATGTCTGTCTGTCTGTCTGTCTGTCTATCTATCTATCTATCTATCTAGAATTTCCCCGTGACACGGAAATGGAACAGGTGGATAAAAAAAACAAATGAAATTAATATAAATCCATTCACCGATTATTTTTCTAAACTGCACTTTGCTTTCTGGGTCACATGGAGTTGGAGCCAATCCCAGCCACTCTGGGACAGGAGGCGGAACAAACACCCTAGATTGGTGCCCGACCAATCACAAAGCAGGACACAAATTCACAGTCTCACTCAAACCTATGCGTCAGTCTTGTCATATTTGTAAATCAATAATCAGACAAACAAACCTACACGATACAGTAGCAACGCAAGCTATGCTGGTATCCGCACATGAAAGTGACACGCCTTTTACAGCGGAGCAGCTCGAGGTTTACGGGGAACAACTGTGCTACGCCACGTTTCGCTCAAACAACATCAAAGTCTTTCGGGTGAAACCCTTCTCGTTCCAGGCATTACGGCGTGAAGGGGCTGTGTTCAGGGTCACCCACGTGTTAGTTACCACGCAAGAGCGTTTGAATGCCATCTCAAGGGCAAACTCATTACAGGTTACTTTTAGCGGAAAAATCTCAGTCTCCGAAGTTGTTTCATTTTAATTGTATTGTAACAAAATTACACATTTAAATGTAACAATGTTTTATAATCTCTTTATCATTTTCTGGGTATTTTAAGTGAGTGAGTATGTTAATTGTGGCCACTAGGGGCAGCATTGAAATCGTGCTCTGCATTTAATAATACAGTGAAGTGACACACACAAACAATATATTCAAATTCAAATTAAATTCAAATTTTATTAGTCACACACATAATAATACATCAGGGGTGGGCAAATAACATTCTGTCAATCACATTCTCACCAGCCAATCAGAGTAAGGGTCGCAACTAAGTGAAGCTTGTGCCAGAATTCCAAACAGAACAAAAAAAAAATGGAAGAAAAAATCTGAAGCGGAGAAAAAGTTTCAAACGAATACCTGATTTTAGTTTGATTCTTAGAAATTAGTTTGATATTTTTAGGCATCTGATTCCATAGAAATTAAGTTTGATATTTTTGGCATCTGATTCCATAGACTGACACAGTATAAAAAGAAATGTTAAAAATATACAAATATACTACAATTCTTTTACGTACATTTTGTGTTTATGGTTCCGCTTTTTAAAATGTGTTACATAAAAAAATAAAATAACCCTTCATAACAATTTAACTGGTTTTACATGAAAAAAAAATCTACTTTTAAAATATAAAAAAATACAATATATGAAGATTAAGGATTGAAAATTACAATAAAATACGGCAGATATAAAGTTACATCGTAAAAAATAAAAATATAAAATATGAAACATGAATAAAAAAACAAAAATTATGAAGATGAAGATTAAAAGAAAACGAGTAAAATACAAGTGAAATACATGTGACACAGAGATCCAGTTTAAAGTATAATAAATTGGTATACGGTAATCTTATTTTAACTTACTCTGCTTATTTGTTTTGTTGAATGCTAAATGGGATTAATTTAGTAACTTGGGCAAAGATTTTAAACTCTGTGGTTGGAAGACACTGTAGTTTAGCAAAGGCTGAATGTATTTTGCTGGAGGCTTGTCTCAGGTTTTATTCTGCTCAGGAACAGATACCCAATTAAACTGGTATAAACACCTTCTTTAAAATTAGCCCATGTTTACCCAGAGACTTTTACACTTCGCCTGCATGTTCTCGCTAGCGAGGCAGTCAAACTGTGCAGCTTCAGCAGTGTCAGTAACTCAATTAAACTTAAATAGAGCTGTCAGTGATTCCACACACTTACAACTTTCTGCTCGAAGAAACATCACGGGAACGGGTTTGGAACCTGCAAATTGTTCCATTTACAGCTCCAACTTTAAGGACGATGGAATCTTGAGCTGGTACAAGCAGTCCAGTACACAATTCCTATAATGCAGGTAGTCGTCAAAAATGGCCGACGACGGTGGGTTGTCGAGCGAGAGTTACGATTGTGGTGCAAGACCGTTTTTGGAATGGCGATGTGTGTGTTTGACACTCGTGTACACTCTCATAAGTTGAATGCATTGTAGATTGGCTTTTGTGCTCTTGATTTTTATATTTTCGTGTTAGAATTGTAAAAAGGTGTCAATTATTATACCAGGCTATTACGGTCAAATTTCTCATTTGTGGTACAAATAAAGGTCTACTTCTTTTTCGTATTGTTATTATTCTTATCTTTCTTCTATTTATCTAGCCATCACACCATTTTATTTCTATTCTATTTCTGACTTTTCTTTCCTTCTTTCTTTTATTCTTTCAATATCTAGCCTTCCTAACACCCCTTACCACTACTTCCCAACCACTCATTTTTCCTGTATTCTCTCACTTTCTCTATATCTCTGGCTCTTTCTCTCTTCTTCTTCCTTTTATTTTCTTTCAATATCTAGTCTTTTTCTTTTCATTTCAATATTTAGTTTTCCCACCACACCTCTTTTTCTTTACTCTCAGACATTTCCTACCACTTTAGCTCTTCTTCTTCTCTTTCATTATCTAGTCTCTATCTATTTTTTCAATATTGTCTTCCACACCACACTTCCTTCTCTCTACTCTCAGACTTTTCATATATCTTCTTCTTCTTCTTCTTCAAACAGTTGGCAGTTAGACTTGACACCCAGGCATTGCAGGTTTGAACCCGGTCTGGTGGTCACAACTGAGAGTCCTTGTGCAAGACATCCTGACGAACTCACTCACTTTTCCGATTTGCCATCCTCCACACGGCAAGAAGACTCTTCAATCCATGCTTTTATTATAGGTCTATATTTTGGGTAACGGGTAATGAGGTAAAATATACAGTGATACCCCGACTTACGGAATTAATCCTTGCCGTGATCTGATTTTATCATTGAGCAGGGCATCATTTCAAGATGGCGGCTCTATTTGGCAACACTTGTGATGCCGACACAGACGGGGAGAGAAAATAAAACATCGCCATTCTGGGAGAAGACAAACTTATTTTATATTCTGGAAGCAAGACCTCTGAAACTAACTAGTGTTTTTTGCATTTTTGACATGGGTGAAGATCAGACAACTGATTATTACACATCGGGACTCTCATCTCCATGCATGCTAGCGGTAAGAAAAAGACGTGCTCCTTTCGTATGTTGAAAATATTTCGGGATGAAATTTTCGTGGTGACGCATTTTGTTACTTTCGCTATCTAGGACATTTGTGAGTCAGGGTACCACTGTATTTTGGTGAAGGGAATTTTGTTTAACTGGCATTTAGAATGGAAAGTTCTGTGTGGTTCTTGATCACCTACGCTCATCTCAATATGTTGGACGGATCTCTGTACTTTTCAACTTTCACGGTACTTTCCCGCTTTCACACAACCTATTGTTTAGACTCCTCTATAAAAGCGAGAGTCCACCTCTAGATTGTCTTCAGTGACCCTGATGATTCTGATTAATCAACTGGTCGACTAGATAATCGACTTCTTTCAACAAGTGAGAGAAAAAAAAAATAAAACTTTACTTATGACCAGTCACAAGGTTTGACTATCTGTGTTCGACTGATTTCCGCACCACATTGAGAATCGGAAAACATCGCTCGGGTCGTTGGTGCTGTAAAACTGTCAGGCATTAAAAATAAAGATTTGCCCAGTTGCTTGTACATGTCAACAAAGCAATGAACACATGCTCAGAGGGCTAATCCACCGCAGGAAACCTCCATTTCAGCAAAGTTGAATACAAATCAGCGTCACCGCAAATAAGCTGACAGCGGTTGACACTCGACCTGAGCCAAACGTGGTGCGTTTCTGCGTGGACAGACCTTCTCACCAGCTCCGTGAGATGAATAATACTTCCGTGCTTTGGCTAAACTTCTCAGGTTTCATCTCATCAACGGACACACTTTGTGGAATCCATTATTCATCCGGTTCCCGCGTTCATAGAGCTAAGCAGCTGACAACAGCAGTGAAAAGGTTGCTGAGCGATTGAGCCTTGATATTTGAGTAATCACACCTTCCTAAATATACCATCATGCGCTCCTCAGAGAACCAAGAGAAAGATTCTGTCCACCTCCAGATGATTACGTGCTTCTGATGAGATATACGTGGGAGCTCATATCTTTATATGTGCGTTTTTTTGGTCGGTTGGATGGATGAATTTACAATATTTTTAAAGAAAGCACAATTTTTCGTCCATAAATGCAATTATGGAATTCATTTTTTTTGTTTTTGCCCTTTGTAAAATAGTGAATGTGAAACTCCACATTACCATGTTATGCATTTGCATATGGGATGCTATGTTATGTTGATGTTGTGCTGTATTAATTACGCGTTAATGTATTATTTTATTAGGATAAAACTTTAATAATTGTGAAAAAGACATTAGACTACTCAATACACTATTATTTTCATTCACTATTATTATTGTTTCTTTGCACAGATTTTGACTGTTGGTGTTTCTAATGGCATTTTACTGTTTTTACTGTTGTTTTTCTTGCACTTTTATTACCGTTGTTTCCCTTTGTACAAGTTAAGTAAACACTGAAACTTCTCCTTTGTTATTATATTAATAAAGTCATATAATATCCTAATAGGAAATCAAATAGTAATAATAATTGATCGGTATGTAAAAGTCAAATTGGAATATTTCTCCACAAGAGTGGTAGAAGTATTAACACAAAACTCATAAGATTATCTAGATTGCGTGAGGAAAGTTTACAGTTTGTACAGTTTCACATACTCCATTATTATCTATGTGCGCAAATAATCACCAAAGGATAGTGAGGATCACACACACACACACACACACACACATGTGTATTATCTAAATACGATGCAAACGATGCTTGTCATACACATCGACAACCCCTTTTAGCGCTGTACGTGCATTAATGCGATAAACTAGATTTAAATCACTGGCCTAATGCGACACAATATTTGTCCCTATGTCGCATGTGCAGCAATTTAAACATTTATCTAAAAAATCCACACTGCAGATCACAGCTCAAAGACAAACTCAACACAATTGCCCATTAAAAAAGTCCAAAGCGGCTGTAACAACAATACCACGATTCTAAAGCTGCTGTATTTCACAGACACACAAGACTCCGAGCCGTAAAATCCGAATCCGCCGAGGCATTCGTAACATATTTCCCAGCTGCGCTTTAAGAGCTACACACCAACCACCTGTGCAGAAGAACCAAGGTCAACACTCCACTGGCCCAAACCATCAAACGGGATCTTAAACCTCCGCCATCCCACTATAAAGCGATAAAAACAACAAAGCAAGTTACCTTCCCAACGGCATGTTTTTGCGCACCAGTGTACGATGGGAAAATTGGTCAGTCACCCAACACAACGGTTCTGTAGCCTGGGTTGGCGTGTGGGACTTCCTGAAGCACGGCAGCTGAGGAGGGATATTTAAAAAGAGAGGGAGCGAAACACGCAACTCACGGGAGGAAAAAAGCCCAACACAACATCCCCTAAACATCCCGACAATACCAGCACTAATGCCGCGGCCCAGTCAGTCGCTTAAAAACAATCCTTCCAAAATGTGCCGTCTTTCAGCGCACTGTCAGGAGATATAACACCAGAGCTGATGATAGCGACGCCTGCTTCCTGTTCACGTGCCCGATTCATTTAACCATTAGGCCGCTCTTGCACAGGCGTGGTGGAGACTTTGTGAACCATGATGGGGAAAAATACTGTGTAAAAACACAATGCAGGGAATTAAGTCACAATAAAAGTTGCTTTACAGGCACTGCCTTATATTTGTTTATTTATTGATTGATGGGTTGATTGGTTGGATTATTTTAATAACAAAAACAAAACACCTATAATATAATATGTTTGAAAAAATGCTGTTTAAAAAAAGGTTACATGCCATTAGTTAGGTCAAAAAAAACAATTTCATAATGATTCAAGTTTTTGAAAGTTAACTTTAAAATTAGGTTCCTTAACTGTATAATAAAATTATACAGTACACAGTATTAGAAATAAGCACAGCCATTTTTATCTTATTTTTATTTGAACAAATGCCAATTCCGGGTCACGTGGAGCTGGCGCCAACCTCATGTACAAATGTTCTAAGATACCTGTATTTTTCGTCATGAACAGAAAATCAGGAACAATAAAAAATGTTTACTGGTCTACGTGAACCACACAAAAAAAAGAAAAAAAATCTCTCTCTCTCTCTCTCGCTCACACAC
>MU204413.1:6611305-6645847 GCA_017309775.1 Paedocypris sp. Pulau Singkep
ATCAAGCTCTCTCTCTCTCTCTCAGACTGAAACACACACACCACGTGAAGTTCCCACATGAGCGCAAACCCATAAACGGACACCATGTAAGGGCTGTAACAAAATTGGCATTAGGAAGAGTCACCCGATTCTATATGTCAAGCCCTGGCAACACAATCCCAGCGGCCTACAGTATCTTCATCCATCTGCAGGTCTATAGGCGTTTATTAATAAGCAGTTTACTGAAAGCGCATGGTGACTGCTTACAGACATTTGTTGTGTTGTAATTGTGCCTGTTGACAGGGATTATTACTACAAGCTAAAGTTCTGCGGGGAAAGAAGCTCTTCGGCGCTAACAGACGTCTGAGAGAAGCATGTGGCAGGAATGTGGTCATCACTTATGTACATCAGCGCTGATCGGACTGTAACGGGCAAATAACTGACTGTCAACTGATGGAACGCCTCACTGGGGAAACATGAAGAGTGTGTGTTGTTTCGAATGATGTCGCTTTAGACACACACTTACAGTTGGACAAATTATTAAATATATCTTTTGGTTTAGGAGTTGGTCAAAAACACCCGTTAAGAGTTTTCAATTCTTCAAACACACATAAAGAGCAAAAATAGTTAGGGTGTGGGAATGTTGATACTTTTATTGTAAGAACTTTACTATAATGCATGTATAACAATGTAATAATTTTACAATGGATATTTTACTAAATGCATGTAAAAACAATTAAAATAATTAACAAATCATATAACCTTGGGTTGCATGGACACATTCAAATTCTACATTTTTTCTAATTTAATGGTAAATGTATAACCAGGTTAGTAAACAATGTAGTTAAATAAATAGTTACAAGTGAAGCTGAATGATTTGCTGCAAATATAAGTTGAAAAGCCTTGATAAATAATAAATAACGCTTACATTGCACTAGTAATTGTGTTTTTGATTGCTGCAAGTCAACGTTCTGAAAATGTGAATTCTGAACTTTTCATTTATCGAATATGAATATATTTATCAATTTAAATTATCGAAATGTTAAGCCACATTTAACCGTTTTGTTACTCTGGTGAAGAACCGTTTGGAAAACGTTTTGTAAATGTAATACGATATACCGTTTATATAATATAATACAAATTGTACGAATACAAATAAGTAAAAATACACCTATCTATTGCGCTAATACACTGGCGTCATTTCCCAAACACCGTTAAATTTACTGGTTTCCGCTCCATCAGCCTTCAGTCCTGAGAGCAACAGCGCTTGAAATCAATGTCTCGGTCGTTTGCTACCGTGATTGGATCTAATTTATCTTTTCAACAAAGGAAGAAAAGTAGTTTTTTTTTACCTCAGACTCAGCTCGACGGACGCGTTCCCAAAACTCCCTGGACTTTTTGACTTCCCATTCTCAAAAACGCTCTTGTCCCAAGTTTGCTTCATGGCCGAAGTGGCTTTCAACCTGCAGAACGATGTCGAAACGTGCTCCAGTAGAAGAAGAAGAAAATCCAGACTAAGGTTCTGAGGAGAAGCGCGCGAGAGGAACGAGAGGAACCGGCCTCGACGCCAAAAGTCCGTCAGTTAAACACTCACCAGTCCGACAAAAACAAACCTGTTCAAAGATGGTTAAAGTCTACAAAGCTACAGGAAGCGATGACGTGAAACGCACTTGGCCATTTGGGTGTCCAACTGTTCAGGAGGTTTGGAGCTCCAGACTGGAGAACTTTCATTCTCCGCAGCTTTCGGCCAATGGCGGAGCACGTGTGAGGAATGCCATTAGTCTGTCAGTCCAAAGTCAGGCTCAGAACGGTCATAAAAGTCCAGAGCTCCACTGCCATGAGTGGCATTTTAGACTATTAACATTTAGCGAGGGGACATGAAGGGCCCCTTATGCGAAAAGCCTTTGATTCTCCCCGTGAAAGTCTTCTGTACGTGTTTGCTGGGAGTCATTCCACTTTATGGAGTTTAAATGACTGCATTTGGGTAAACTAAACACTGATCTTTTCAAAGTAGAGAACATAATTATTATTTTTTTTTTTCCCCTAATGAAAGGCCAGATGTTGCTTGGCTTTAACATTCTTGGGTTTAGCTGAATTTCATAAAGAAAACACCGGTAATAACGGAATAATAGTGACGTTGAAAACAATATGGGACAGGGAACATCTTTAAGAATCCATTAAATGCAGAGTAACCTATACTATGTTCAATGTAGTATACCAACACATTTTGCAAAGCCCAAGGAGGAGTCAATGTTTTACATTTTATTAGGTTATAACCTAAAACCTTTAACCTATAAACTATATTAGGTTTATTATTTAATTAGGTTATAACCATTTACAGTATATATTTTTATGAGACCCCAATGTGCACAAATTCTGGCCACTAAACTGCACTTTGTAGTTTTAATGCATATACAGGAAATAATAAAAGTAAGTTGAGGAATTCACATTTGCATCAAATTAGTCTTGTCTGTGCTTTTTTTTTTACTAAAATATAAAAATAAATAAACAACACAACCTAAACGACATAAACATGGAAAACGTAACAGAGTATATAACTATAAATGCATAACTTACTTCTACGCTCATAATTAATGGCCCTTTCCTTAAAATTGCATAAGAATCATCAACACAATCTCTGATAACGATGCTGTTCTCCTAATTAATAGTCCAATGAGAGATTCAAATTCCATGACCATGACACAGTGACAAAAAAATGTTGATTTCTATCATTGAGGTAAATAATAATGTTGCGCAATGTGCTTTTAAGTTTAAAACAAAAGAGATAAAAAATACTGCGTTTACATTAAAACAGGTGTATATGTATATAAACAGTACAATAAATACAGTATATAATCAAAAAACACAAATGTGTTGACTTGCGGTTTTAATGAAAGTTTAACTCATAGTGTGCAACAATTATTACACACTCCCACGTATAATTCAATTCACATGTAGGATTACATTCATACACACACACACACAGGCACTTTGGTAAATTTTATCAGTATTAATTTATTTACAGAAGCGTCACCCGCCACAGATAGAAAAACGATAAATAATGGAAAAACACTTTTATGTGACAAGCACAATTCTGTTAAAGTTAGCGCTCCTTGTCATTAGAGCTATAAGTCATGACGTTGGCCCTTGGCACCGCATTGCTTCTCTGGAAAAGGCCGGGCCGCAGCTGTGAATGCCATTCAGCCTGACTCGCCCTTAAACCAGCCAATGTTTACTCCACACCGGATTTAAACGTTCAACAGTCACTCATCAGCAAACCTTTAATGGTTAAACATGGCTTTTTCTTCTAATGCTCAACCTAGACGGTCAGTTCTCCTGGGTCAGAGCCGTGGTCATCTGTGCTCACTGTTCCTCTATGACCTCATAAAACGGCTTTAAAAAAAGGAACAAATGCAGTTCTCACTCAAAACGGCAGGTTGTAAATGCCTGTTCGCATAGGCTTGAAGACTTGCGATGGTTTACACGATTATAAATGGAACGGCAATGACACAATGACCGCCTCGGACAGCGGGACTATGTAGAGCGGGTGGTTGCTGGGTCAAACGCGAGGGTTCTTGGTTTGCACGGACAATCCTGTTTCTTGAAAATGACAGGATTTTTTTTTTATTAAGACGAAAAATTCAGAAAAAAGAAAACTTATCGTATTTTCCAGACCATAATGCGCACAAATATATTAAAAAGTTATGCAATATTTTTTTTGTAAAGCAAACATTTTGGAAGGGTTAAAGGCACAGTCTATTTTTACATATTTTGTATGATTTTATATGCGCCTTATATGCCATGGACATTGTTACTTAAGTATTTTTAGTTACTATGTACTTATAGTACATAGAGGCGCAAAAATAGAAGCAACTTTTACGCTCTGCTTTACTACATTTGTAATTGAGTAATCATACTCTTTACTCTACTAAACTTGAATGGAAACTTACAGTTACTCGTTGTGATTGTGCACAAAAAGTCTTTTTCTTGTTTTTTCTTGTGCGGACAATGTGATATCGCCATCTGCAGGATGCTGAAGGTACTGGATGATATTTTGTTTTGCCATTTTGAAACATTGAGATGTTACATTTATTAATAAATAAAACCTCATGAATACAGTTTCTTGTTGATCGCATTTCTTGCCTTTTGAGCCTAAATTCAAAACAAGTAAAATACTTAAGTTCTTTTAAAATTGGATAATTCTTCGGATTTGTGACTTGTAATGGAGTAATTTTTACAGTAAGTACTTACATACTCAAGTATGGTTTTCAGGTACTTCTAACACCTCTGGTCTTTAGAAAATACACGTTGCAGACATCAAAAGTCTCTACAAACACTCCGACTTGCCAGGAATAAAAATCAGGGCAAATGAAGAATTCAGTTCTAGCGTCTTGTGTGATGGTGCACGTGTGCGTTTTTTTTTAAAGCAAACGTGTGAGAGCGGAGATGAACGGCTGAACGTTATGAGGGCATCTGTTCTCCCAGCAGGCCACCACTCACAAACCTGACAAATTTAATGAGACCCTAACGCTGCCCTGGAAAACAGAGGCAGGCCAAGGCCATGTGAAAAGACCCGAGTGGTTAGAGGTTTGACACGACACCTGTCAGACAACAAATTAACTTGTGAGGGGGACGACCGGGGGCCGGGACAGATTTATGTCAATCTAGTGAGGCTCCTGTGCTGATGAAACCTTCCATGTGAGCGAGCAGAACGGACAAATGACAAAACTCTTGCTTTTTTAATTCTTCCGTGTGACTTAATGATGTGGCTGACAAAGGCTTTCTTAAGACACATCCATATATTTACGAAATTAACCTCCTTCTTGACAGATGGGGACAATAGTGCAATATCTGGTCCAAAAATGTAAAAATCTACGTTTTTTTTTTTGATTTTTTTTTTTTTAAAACAACCAGCTCGTATTTTCTTGAATGTTTGTTTTTGTGGACTGTTGGAGGAAACGGAAGTATTGTGCGTTGTGGTGTAAAGTACTTGAGTAAAATGACTTAATTACTTATATTTTTGACACGCAGCACAAAGTAGCCAAAAATACATAAGCAATTTTTACTCTCTACTTGACTACATTTGTGACCGAGTAGCTGTACTCTTCACTCCACTACATTTGAATGGACATTTAGCGTTACTCGTTACATTGTGATTGTGTGCGTCAAGTCGGCATCTTTTTCTACCGCAATTAATTTATTGGATGGACGAGGTGACATCGCCATCATCAGGATGCTGAAGATACTGGAAACTGTTTATGAGCTAAATCACATGAAGGTAAATTAGTGGTTGAACAAGTTTTTTAAAAAATTGGAAGTTACGACTTTTACTCAGGTTTTCAGGTACTTCTTACTTTTTTTTTTATTTTAAATGAATTTTCTTTAATTCATTTACTTACAGTAAATTAGCATTTCAATAATATATGTAATTATTTATAATGTTCTTTCCGTTTGGAGTCCCAGTTGTGACAGTGGTTTTCCCCTCTGCAAAAATATGTCTGCGCGCCCATTCAGCACTGGGCTGCCCACCTGTCTGCAGTGGTCCACACCCTCACACAAGGGGCTTCAAAAACAAACGTTTGGACACATTAATAAGTGCCACTTAAAAAAATACATTATGTAAGTAACCATATGTATGAACTACAAAACTGTGTAAATTATTACTACTTTGAAAAAAAACGTACTTAAAATTCTGGCAGTAAATTTTACTTTAATTAAATAAAAAGTGGGTGCCAATTAAAGCAAAAACTTTGAAATTTAACGTAAAACAGATTGTCCAAATTCCCAAGATATGTGAGATGTATTCCCAAAATAACAAAAAAATGTTAGTTTTACTCAAACTACCATGTCAAGCATAATTTTTTTTTATGTGCATTAGTCGTGAGTTTACCATCTTTAGGAAATTAATTTGCTCTGGATAGTTTATAGTTCAGTTAAAAACTCATGGCTGGACATGCACATCCATGCGGCGCGACGTTGCGCCCTCTAGTGGCAAGAAAGCCAATCACAGGCGTAGATATTTAATAAACTGGGTAATTTTATTTCTTTAGGAACGACATTAAAACACCACGTCACACTGACCTACGGAATACAAAGTCAGCAAAACAAATCTAGAAATGATTACGCTCATGTGGGCAACCTACAAAACAACATCATTTCTAAAAGTGTAAAAAAAAACACAAAAAACCCAGGCTGGTTTGGAAGAGAGAACCGACTCAGGACAGATCAGAACTATTCAGAACTGCAACCGCTGTCCCAAGTACCGAACATCCTGGTCCATAATTAAATAAAGCAAGCCGAAGTATGAAGGTGTGGCACAACTCAAGGAATAAGAATAAGAACAGGAGAAAGAACTCGTGAATAATATTGGAGAACAAGTACAAATTGTAAAACGACCATCTGCTCGGAATCCAGACGAGCAACGCAAATCATGTACAAACCGAGTGAGCGAGCGAGCGAACAGGAGCGGAACAGAGGTGTGTGCTCGCCTCAGCCGTGTGTGGTGTCGTCCTCCACAAAATCCTTGGCCTGCTCGGCTGAGATCACGTCGATGTGACTCACCTATCACACACACATTCAACAAAGAGGCTTTAACTCCACACATGTTCTTTTTCTCCGCGCCGAGTGTTGATCGGGCTTTACCTTATTCCTGAACTTGACACCGTAGAACTTGTCGGCCGACTCCAGCAGCTCCGGCCTGAAGGTTGTAGTGATGAACTGTGCGTGTCCGGCCAGCTCCACAATCATGTCTGAAACACACCGCAGGAGAAGTGTTGCTCTATACGCTGCACTTATTATTGGTGGATTTATCGGCAACGAGCAAAAAAAAAAACCTGTAAAAATATACTGTGCCGGATTTTTTTCTTCTATTTATCAGAAAAAAATATTGAAATAATATTTCTTAATATTTTTATAGAGAAATTATTAGTAAATAGACATTAATTGTAAATAGTTGTTAATTAATGATGCCTTATCAGATGAGTTAGTCAGGAAAACAAATCAATCATGGTCTGCAAAGAAAAGGAAAAAAAAAAACAAGCAACTCTTGGAAATTCTGAATATTAAAATGTATTCTCTGCATCAATGTTGTTGTTTTTTTTTTTTTTACAAAAGATTTGCGCAAAATACAATTTTCATCAGGATATCTCATGTCGCCTGAACAAAATAATTACATCTAACTAAACTATTATTTGTGGTTTTAATCCACTTCCAAACGTCTTTAAAAACTTGCAACTCTTGAAAACTATGAAAATATATACATATATTTTCTGCTTCAAGGTTATTTATTTTTACAATAGGTTCACGCAGAACAAAAGGATCAACATAAATATTAGATTTATAAATAATAAACAATAATAACTTCCCTGAAATCCAAACAACTCATATTTTGAACAAGTCTTCAGAAAAATAACTACTAAAAGAAATATTCAAGTTATTAGTCACTATTAAAGACATGATATCATTTCCAGCACATGTGTATCAATTGCTACTCACTAATTATATTCAAACAATTAGATAAAAAAAATGGGGGGGGGGGTGATCACATGACAGGATATTAATGTCGTCTGTACAAAAAAAAAATCAATCAAATAAATATGTGTTGTTGTTTTAATCAACAATTTGCCGTTGTTAAACAAAAATTTGTTCTTGTGGAACAAAAAAAGTCCAATGTTAGTAGGCTGGTAGGATGGTACCTGACACTGCTTTTCTATGCTGGGCATCCAGCGCCTGGTCGATCTCATCAAAAAGATAGAAAGGAGCCGGGTCGCATTTCTGTATAGCGAAGATAAGAGCCAGCGCCACCAGAGACTTCTGACCGCCGGACAACTGCTGCATCTCCCTCATCTCGCCCTGTTTGCCAGTGAACGACACCTGCCATGGCAAACACACACACACACACAGGTCAGGATTCATGCCAGGGGACGAAGGACGGCGATCTGGCTGGTGGTCTGCGCACCCTGATGCCCACTCCGGTGAACTGGTCCACACTGGGCACGCTGCTCTGGGAGGACGAGCCCCTCTCGCTGTCGCCCCCCTCGCCCTCGTCCTGCGACTGACTGCCCTCGGCGTCGCCTTTCTTCATCACTAACGTGGCTTTACCACCGGGCACCAGCTTCTGAAACACTTCGCTGAAATTTTTCGACACCTGCACAAAGAGAAAGCGTTAAATAAGTGTAATCCGAGGCCGTACCTCAAGAGTGTCAAACAAATTTTTTCCCGAGGGCCACATCAGCATAATGGCTGTCCTTATAAATGTAACTACATGTAATCAAATTTAACGCTGGTCCTGAAATGGCTAGGTGTCTCACACAACTCATTTTTTATCATAACTTAATCAAGTGATAATTGCAGTTGCGTAGAAAACCTTTGTTTGCTTGTTGCTCTAACATAACCTTTTTTACACTTTGTCAGCTTATGAAAACACACATAACTCCATTAATGAAGGATCAAACTGTCCAAGTGAATGAAGAAAAATAACATGTGAAAACATTGCCATTGCTACCATAGTTAATTGTGAGAAAAAGTTTTTGGTCAACATTTATTTTTTGGACAAAAAAAAAAAAAGTATAAAATAATTTGTATGAATTATTTTTAGACACTCAAAACTTTTAAGCTCTCGCGGGCCTTGAGTTTGACACACGTGTCGTACCTGTTTGAAGGTCAGCTGGATGGCTTCGTACTTGCGCAGCTCCAGGACGTTCATCAGCTCCATGATGGACTTGTAGCCTCGGTCCAGCTCGTCCTGCCTCTTGATCAGCTTCTCCTTCTGCTCTGAGAAGTTGACAAACTGGTCCAGGGCTTTTTTATTCACGTGGCTGTACTTCTTCAGCTCCGTGTTACACTGCTCCAGCTTCCGGAACAACTACATGGACCACAAAAGTTCACAATTAATAAAACACAATCTCCAGAACAAAAAAAGCCCTTCTTTCATGCCCAACATTTCTTAAATGCTCCCAAAATCTGACGTCATTTGTTTTTAACATTAACGATTTTAATAAACAATTTAATTCATCGTGCTTTAATGGCTGCAATAATTTCTATAAATCATTACAATTGGTGACTATTTAAACATAAAATAATATAACTTTATATAAGTTAAATAATCTCAAAATAATTATCTTTTATATCTTAATTATCTTAAACAATATCTTTTCCCATGTAGCCTTAAAGAAAAATTAATTCATGCCTTAAAAATTGACTTTTTTTGTTTAGTTTGAGGCTCATGGACAAAATCAGGTTAGAATGCTGGCGTTGGTGATCTAGATTCACACAACATCTGGTGAAAAAACATATGAGCAAGTCGAGAGTGATGACACATGAGTCACCCTGTGGGAAGACTGACACACAAAACCATGATTGGATAGAGAGAAAAAGAGAGAGAAAAGAAGGACCAACGTAGAGCAGTCTGAGAATAGAATAGGAGCCAGGAGAAAAAAATGAAGCCTGACAAGTTCTTCAGAAGAACCAGACAACTCAAGTTCTGTCTGCAGTAACAAGGAAAACGTTAAGATTATGTAAGAAACTTTCCTTTTCTGCAGCTACTTCTGACCAGTGGTGTAAAGTACTAGAGTTATTGGACTTTGTTTTATTTTTTAGCTACTTGTACGAAGTATCAAAAATATAAGAAACTGTTACTTTCTACTTGACTACATTTGTGATTGAGTATCTGTACTCTTTACTTCACTACATTTGAACGGACACTTGCCGTTACTTGTTTCATTGTGATTGTGCGCAAAAAGTCGACATCTTTATATACCGCGGTTAATTTATTGGCCGGATATAGCCATCTGCAGGATGGTACTACAGGATATTTTTCAGCTAAATCACATGAATGGGAATTAGCGGCTGCACTTTTGCACATATGAGTGTGAGACTGTTTGTGAGTTTGTGAGACTGACTTTTTGTTTATTTTTTATCCATTTTGATCTGTCACTTTGAAACAATGAGACCTCATAAATAAAGAAGTTCTTGTTTTTCACATTTCTTGGTGTTTTGAGCCTAAATTCAGTATAAGTAAAAAACTTGAGTTCTTTTAAAGTCGGATACTGGACTTTTACTACAACCTTCTTGGAATTGGTGACTTGTACTTTTATTTAAGTAAAGTTTAGCGCTACAAACCACAGTACCTGTTTGAGAGTGAGTGTCTGGTACTTTTCAAAAGCTTCTTGGGGCAGGGAGCCAAGTTCTCGGATCTTCTTCATGCATTCCTCTTTCTTTTTCAGTAGCATTCCCTGTCTGTTGGTCATTTTCTCCAGCTCCTTGGTGTCATGATTAATGGATTCGTTGTGCTCTTTCTCAATGTTTTTCCAGCGCTCCATACTCTTTTGATGGTCCTTAATCTCCACCTCTGTCTTATCAATGAGCGTGTCCAAATCTGAGTCACAAAACACACAAAAAGATCACCGTTAATGAGGAAGGGATTTCATAAGAATTTGAGTCATGTCTCCACTCACCCTCCGAACGCGCCAAGGTGTCTTTTACACGCTTGTTAATGCCATCCAACTCCGAGGTTGTGGCAGTGAGGACGGTTCCTCCTTCGGTTTCTCTCAATTCATTCAATTCCTGAACAAACCCAGAACAAGAGTTTTCACGAATGTCACGCATGACCAAACCATCACCCTCAGTTCCATCCCGTCACCTGCTCGACTTGATCCAGACGTTTACGGAGGTTTTCGTTGAGGTAGGTCTCCACCCTGGTCATGATGCCCTCCAGCTTTATTCTCTCGTTCAGCAGCTGACGATTGTCCTGTGGTTTAAAAAACACACGAGGTTGATGTTCAGATTCAGCTAATAATCTTTTACGTTGAACATTCGGATGTTGTATGTGTCCAAATGTAAAATATAAAAATACAACTCACGACAAAACAAATTAGCAAACCAAATGAAGTGTGGCAGAAATAACTAATGACAGGAGCTGGTTATTCAATATTTCAAATGGTTTTGTAATCAGGGTCTGGAGGCGGATGAGAGCAGCACCTGGGATTTTAGGGTCTGAACGGAAATCATATACGTGAACGGCTTCAGACGGACAAAAGATTTACATGTCTATTATGACATGACAAAGCAAACCAGGTGTATAAAAATATAGCTCATTTTTATAACAATACACTTGAATGGCTTATCTGCAGTGGTGTGAAGTACTTGAGTAATCACTGTTACTTAAATATTTTTGGCTACTTTGTACTTGTACTGAGTATTAAAAATATAAGCGACTTTTACTCTCTACTTGACTATATATGTGATTGAATATAGATGTGTACTCTTTACTCCACTACATTTGAATGAACACTTCAAGTTCCTCCCTACATTGTGATTGTGGACGACAAGTCGCCGTCTTTTTCTACCATGTTTAATATTTTGGGCGAGGTGGTAGAAAAACTTAATATACAAGGTGATATCGCCATCTGCAGGATGCTGAAGGTACTGGATGCTATTTATCAGCTAAATCATGTGAATTAGAGGTTGCACTTTTTTTTTTAATTTGAGTTTGAGATTTACTTTTTGTTCTTTTTTTAAATCTACTTTGCTATGCCGTTGGTGTTAAATTTCAATTCTAGAAACTTCAGTTGCTTGTTTTTCACATTTCTTGGTGTTTTTGAGCCTAAATTCAGCATGAGAAAAATACTTAAGTTATTTTAAAATTTGATACTTTGCGACTTTTACTTGGAACTGGTGACCTGTAACATGTAATGGAGTAGTTTTTACAGTAAGCTATCCTACACCTCTGATTATTTGGCAGAGCAACATATCAAAATTAGATGTACTTATTTGCTTGATTTAATTCACTTTTATTAAAAAAAAAAAAAAAACTTTAAAAACTTTAAAATTAGGATTTTTAGGAAGGATTAAAAAAAGAAAAACTTCACAGACACACAAAATTTCCTTTTATTATATATTAAAATTTTTATATTAAAATATTAAAAACAGACACATTAATGGAACATGAATCCAAAGGAATCTGTATAGCAAATTGTTCTAGCAGAATTAACTAGAATTCTATGTGTCAAATCTCTAAGCCACATTTGAAGCGACATTTATAGTCACCAGACTAAAGTCATACCAAGTCACTGGAGAACCACAACAGCTCTTTATTTGACCATTCAAGTGGACGTCTGGTACCTGCTGTAGCTGCCTGATCTCATCATTCAGGTCGTCCACCCTGCGCTGGTCCTCCAGACTGAGCTGAGACAGCAGATCCGTGCCCAGCTCGGCTTTCAGGGACTCGCGAGTGCTCTCCATAGCGTGCAAGCTGGCTTCCAGACTCTGAAGACTGCGTTGCTGTCAGACAGCAGAACACAAACCATGTGATTAAACACAACGTGAACATATGTAGTAGTGCATAAAGGTCAAAAACATCGATATTTTGATCGATACTGAAAAATCTCTGGCCCAACAGTATTAATACTAGTCAGGCTTCCAGGTCACTGCCCTCCTCTTTTGGAACGAAAAGGAGATTGATAAATGTTTGAGAAGTATTTTTTGTTTACTTTAAAGATCTAGCAATAAAAAAAATACAATATTTCTTTTTAAAGAACCAAAAGGAAGTTGAGGACCAACAATCTGCAGTGAAAACTCGCTCACATCCTTCTACCACACTACCAGCTTTTCTGAAAAAAGAAAATATTGTACTCCCCTACTTTCAAATATATATATTGGCTTGGGATACAGAGTTCCAACAAAATCCAAATTTTGCTTTAATTTAATCTTTTAAAAAACTTTTATGTTGAGTAGTTGTTTTTGTTTTATTTATTTTCGCATTGTATTGTCTTTAGATTTATCATTCCGACACATTATCATGTTCCAGTCGAATGCTTCTTTTTTGCTTAATAAAAAAAGCAAAAAAAAAAAAAAAGTTCTTAACATTGCTGCAGTTTTTCACCAAGTGTATCGAGTATTGAAACTTTTCCAAGTATTGTATCAAAGTTGTAATTTCTGACATTATAATGACACTGGTTCTTTATGAAAACCTGTAAAATAAGCGTTTACCTTTGGCATGAAGGTTTTCTCAGACTGCTGCCTCTTTTCCTTCAGCATCTTCATCTCCGAGAGTATACTGTCTCTGGACGCCTTGAACTTCCTCTGCTGAGTCTCGATCTGCTGCATCTGATTCATCAGCTGGTCGATTTCATTATTGATACGTGGACATTTGAATCAAGGAGAATGTGTTTTTTGAACTTGGGCACATTCTTTACGTCCTGCCACCCTGTGCCATCTAGACATTCTCACTGCGCTGACAACAATAGCGCCCTCAAATCCTCCACATCCTATAATCTTCTACAAGACGTTAGTCACTCCGACTGCTGCTGCTGAATTAGTCATTCTGTGTGAGCAACACTAAATCAATAAGACCCTTAAAAACGTACCGAATCATTTCAGTCGAGTAAGTGAAACTACACAAAACGTTACACAAGACGAGAGTTATACAATCAAACAGGGGGGGGGGGTTGTCGAAGGATATGTTCGATGTTTCTCCGAAGGTTCTCGTTGAGCTTGGCCTCGAGTTCGCCGAGTTCCTCTTCAGCCTTTCTCATGTCCTTCTGGAGCTCCAGGCGAGATTTGCGCGTATCATAGTAACCACCAGTCAAAGCGCCGCGATGGCTCACCTGATCGCCTGATTTAAACACAGCGAACAACTGCATTACACAACCGTAGACGTTTCACAAATCACACTCAGACTCAAACGGTTTCTTCTCCAAGGAATTTTAAAAAAGGTAGCCATTTTGGATTTACCCTCCAGCGTGATGCAGTCCATGGTGAAAGCTCTAGCCAGTTGAGTGGACACCTCCATACTGCGGCAGATGAGCGTCTTCCCGAACACGTGTTTGAAAGCCTTGTCGAAGTTGGGACTATAGCGCAGCTTGCTTATCATGGGTATGGCATCCTGCAATCACCAAAAAATACATCAAGCCTACAATTAAAACAACAGTGAGGACTTATGTTCTAACTCTAAATGCATCAGAAATCATAATCTTTTTTATTTAGTGGAAGATAAAGAAACTTTAACATAGAGGTGCCAAAACGTAAGTTTTTAACATGCTGAAACACACTTAATATGCCGTTGATGATCATTTTATATTTATTTATAGGGCATATCCATATTTACCTTTATGACACATAATATTATATTTAATAAAGTAGGGTGTATATCTTTTATATTCATATAACACCCGCCACTTTATTCCTCTGACCAATGAGCCGACAGTCCAACAGCTGCCTAAGTAAAATACTTTGACAAGGTGTTGTGTATATCGTTTATTTTCTATGTTGCTGTATATTTCATCTTATTGTTTTCTGTTTTCTTGCATTTTTTGTGTATTTATTGAAACAATTGGTTGTACTTTAGCCTTCAAATTAGTCAGATACCGGTATATTACCTATATTCTAGTTTATTCAACGTGTATATTCTTGTACCAATTGTGACCATGTGATACAATGACAATAAAGCCATTCTGATCTACAGGAAATCAATAAATATGGAGAATTGTGAGGCGTACGTTAGTTTCCGGATAGGCAGTGTCCCGGACGTCCAGTTTGTTGAGGGGGAGGAAGGTCACTTCCCCGGGCAAGTTCATCTTATTGAACTCCATGAGGATCTTGGTGCTCACCTCATCAGTTTCCACTATGTGATAAAAAAGCCTGAAAAAAACCCAAACACAACATATTTTGTGTGTATGGTATATATGCATGTATTTGTGTGTATATGCTTATAAAAATCGTGTGTGTGTGTCTAACCTGGTGCCTGCGGTCACCTCCACACAGGTGTAGAAAGCAGGCTCGCATTCAAAATTATTCATGACGATGCCATGGTAACCGTTGATGACGTGCTGGTTGATCCCCTTCCTCCGGAAATGCTCCAGCACTTTATTAATGCTGTCGATTCCATTCAAAATAGCCTGGAGGGACACACACAGCGTTTAATCCACTGGATTTGACTCTTTCTGCTTTTGTTAGAAATCAAGATGACTACTTGAATCTTCAAAATAAGATCTAGATTCATGCAGATTTATGCAATGTGGGCGACTCTCTAAAATTAGGAACTGACTCAGGCTGTGAGAAAAGATCCAGCAAGAGATGTTACACTGTGTGGGCTTTCATGCGACTTTAAATACACTTAAGTGGCATTTACGTATATATATTTTTCTGAGTTTATTTTAAAATGTGCTTTTAACAATCAAACAAACAAACACACACCCACATAGAGACATATGTATATACCCACTTATTACTCAAAGAATTTTTTTAACATGGATGAAACAGACCAGAAAACGATTTGTATCTTTGTTTTAAATAATTGTGGTTTTTTTAGAGGGGCCACACACATTAGTCACTACACACACTTTTGTTCTCACCTTGTTCTTGTAAACCTAATAAAAAAACTCATCTCGCTCTTTTTAGCGCAGTGTAATCGTAATTTGAATGCAGGACCTAACAAGATGACTGCAGCCATGTGATTGGCCCAATTTCATCCAATCAGTTGTCTGCCAGATGGAACATTTCGCACAAACCTTGCCAGAGAAGTCACATAATGACATTTCGTCCGCTTAAATGGCTTTATAATTTTTTTTTGCGTAATCTAGAGGAACAGTGTATTTTTGTATGTGTGCGTGTCTTGATAAGATTTAGACTTTAACATAAGCTTATGCACAAATGAAGTCAGTCTGTGTCTGTTGTGTGTACAGAAAAAAGTGGGTAAAAAAGTGGGTGTATTAGGGGTGGGTGATATACACAGCTAAAGATTTTTGTCAAAATGTTGTGTATTTATTCTTCTTAACTGTAATAAGAGGGAACGAAGACTGATAATAAACTGATTTTTATTTTTTACTTTAGTACCACAGTATTCATTTGCAATGCTTTTATTTTCCAAAAACTGTTATGTAAGATGCTTTTTATTACAATTATGACGATATTTTATCATATTATAAAAACAAGTGACAGAATTTGCAGGCGGATTGGGCCATTTCTATGTTAATTACTTCCCGATGTATGACATTTTTGACACAGAGAGCAGTGTGTGTTTGTGTCAAACCTTTCCCGTGGCTGCTCTCAGGAGCTGCTGCTTCTTCTCCAGGTCCTCACGCTTGGCTGCCAGCGCCTGCTGCTCCGCGTTCTCCTCTCTCCACAGGTAGCTGCATAGACACGGACACGCCCATCAGCCATGACTCAACACAACCTGGATTCTAAAACAGCTCAACCCAGACCCAAGCAAACCAAGAGAAAAAAAAAACTTACTTCCTCTCGCTCTGGAGCTCATCCTTTCGGTTCTTCACCTCATAGTACTTCTTATCCAGCTCCTCCACACGAGTCTTCACTTCATTCAGGTCTTGGTCCAGTTTCTATCGCAAAAAATCATTTAAATAAAGCCTGTCATGCTGAAAGCAAAACGAGATTTTTTTTTATCTACCGTGTATTGTTCCAGGTTTCTCTCTTTGTTGGTCTCGGTATCTTCCAGATCCTTGTGAATGGCGGCGATCTGACGTTTCTTGTCGTTTATCGCCTGATCCAGAGATTTGAGCTCTTTCTTGATCCACTTGTCTCTCTCTTCTTTGGAGGTGAACTGGCTGCCTCGTCCCTGCTTGGCGTAAAGGTCTGTCCGTTCTTGAGTGGCCTGAGCAAGTCTGAGAGATTATATGATCAGAGACAGCAATACATTTACACACATACAGTAAGAAACCGTTTTGGAATAACTGTAAATCAAATTCATCAATTAACCTTAAAATCACTTTCTTAGTTGTTCTGTTGCTTCAAATTATTGTAAAGTTTTCATTCTCACTTTGACTTATGCTAATTATGTGGGATTGTTTTTATGCCGAAACTGATATCATTACTTAAGAATCTTTCATGCGCACAGTGTTTGAAGAATGTGAGAGGATGATTTATGGCTTAGGAGAACAAAGAAAATTGTTTCGGTTGGTCCTTACGTCATGCAACATAACTATTGCATAACTAAAGTAATAACTAGTAACTATTGCTATAAACCAGTGTGTGTACTTTGTCAAGTTTATAGGAAAAAGAAGTAAATATTACCGGGCAATCCCCCGCTCTTCTTTTTCTTTCACCACATTAAACTTGGGCTCTGTTTCCTGTAGCTCCTTCTGCTTTTCCTCAATCTTCTCCAAAAGCTTCTGACGCTCCTTTAGCAGACGTTTCTAAAGGGGAGAAATTAAACTTCTTTAATCATTTAAATGGCATTAGTTCAGTCACAAGTTTTTATTCAATTCATAAAACAGTATTTGTGTAAACAGGTGTGTAGTTTTGTGCAGCGTAATAATATTTTGTTACTTAGGAAGAATTTTGGATTTTTTTTTATACTTTACTTGAGTCATTATTTTTTTTTTCTTACTACTTTTTACTTCTACTCCTTACACTTTTATAACAGTATATCATGGCATGGTGGGGGTTAAATATTAGTAGATCTTAATTACATTTTAGGCAAATGTTGTATTCTAACTTCATTTAAAGTAAGAAATTAGACGCAAGTGGTAACCTGAAGAGGCATCTAAAGTAGCATAGGTGTTTATTCCAATTCTTTTTTTAAAGAGAAACACACAGAGGAGATAGACTTAGTTCTTAGAAACCCCTACAAACTGGTGTGGCAGTAAAAAAAAGCTTGAGTAAAAAAAAGCTGACACTTTTACTTCCACAGAAGCCTTTCTTTTTAACTCTAGTATCTATACTTCTACTTGAGTAATGAATGACACTACTACTCACCACCCCAACAGAGGGGATCTCCATCAGGGCAAATCTACATTTACTTTCAGCAATCAAAGGGCGAATGACGCATTTCTGCCTCACCATCCCCTCGGAAAACACGAGCACACACACTAGCCCAGGTGGGACTAATCCTCTGCTAAGCCTGGCTGGGATGCAGAAGGCCCGACCCGAAGCGTGTATTTCGCACGTAAAGGAATACACAAGCCGTATTGGATCTGGCCGAGAGCCCGAGCGGGAGTGAATTTGTATAGTTAGTGACGCAGACGGAGACACTGCGGACCCTCTGTTCGTTTGCGCCTGCCAACACTGCCTGCCGCTCCCTGGCTCGCTGTGTATTTATGTGTGTTTTATTTGCAAGCTTTCATATCCAACAACAAAAAAAAATACATGGAGAGTCTTTAATAGAGTTTTTAATAGCTATGCGGTTCATTCTCAACTGACATTCTGATTTACTGGTTAACTACTTATTATAGTAGTACTAATATTATAACAACTAACTAATACATTTAATAGTAATAGCAGTTTTTATAATATATATTTATTTATTTTTGTCGTGTGCAATGTACTTTATCATGCGTAAAGTGTTATTTATGACTATGTTGCTGCATATTTATTTACTTATGTGTATGTATGTATATCTTCTAATTACTTTTTGTTTATGCATATATTTTATATTCTTCTTTCTTTGCATACTTTCTGCTGTTGTGAGGTGGAACTTCTCCGCAGTGGCACAAATAAAGGCATTTTCTTTCATTTTCATTTCCTTTCATTCGTTCATAGTTAAGTACAGTTTTGTGTACTTAACTACTGTTGTTGATTTTTCAATCATTTATAGTATTTCCCATGTCATAACAGATTACCAGAGTGCAAAACTAGAAAGCATTTAGACAATATAACGCAAGTTCTACATTATGTAATTCTAATGTTTTCTTGTAAAATAAACAATAAATCAAAAATGAAATTAAACTGAAACACTTTTGCTAATATTATTATTATTATTATTATCATCTTGAGCGTGTGCGCTGTGGGCATATGTGTGCCTGTGTAAGTCTGCGAGTCGCACCCTCTGCTCGCTGTTTCCTGCCAGCTCGTCCTGCAGATCTTTGGCTTTGAGCTCGAGTTTGGTCCTCTGTTTGATCTGCTCCTGACGCTCGGCACTCAGTTGTTCTTTCTCCTCCTTCATGGCAGAAATTCGAGCCTTCAGCTCTCGCACAACACGCTCGGTTTCCTGCAGAGACACGGGAAGGAGGTTAGATAACAGCGCCTGATATCCACTGCTCAATAACATTTGTAACACTGACACAAATTGTTGCTTATCAAAAGGTAAATATACAAAGAAAGTAGCTTCATACACTTAGTTTCATATTTATGGTTCAATTAAAATTCAGCTTTTATGATAAAGGCAGAAATCACAGATACAGATGGTTTACAATCTTCACTGTGTGGTGTTCATATCAGCTTCTTAAATCATTAAAGTTCTCACCCTTATAAGTCTGAACTCAATTATCACTATGTATATTTTTGGTAAATGTATGAAGTTTGTAAGGTCATTAAAACAGACACCGTTTGTGTGAATAAAGCGTGAAAAATCTCAGTATATTATGCAACACCACAATAAAAGTGTTTAAAGCACTGGACACGTGCCTCGACTTTATCTCTGGCGTCTTGCTGAGCATCTCGCAGTTGTCTCGATTTGTCTCCGCAGGTTTCTCTCTTGCTGGACAACTAGAAGAGAAATTCAAAGTTTGACAGCATGAGAACAACTATTTTTATATTCATTATTTTCAATATTTTTTAATAAAAAAGTTAATCTATAGTACAACAATTAAAAACAACCAACAGTTTTCCTTCTTTCTCTAAAATTCAGTTTCATCACATGCAACAACATATAATCCCCCTTGAGAGCATGTTAATTTAGCAGATTTATTATTGTTAATCTCAATTTTAACAAAACTTTTGCTAATGTTGATCCTTCTGTAAACGTAATCCCGACATATGTTGTATTTATACTCTATAGTAGATAAATCTTCCCAACAGATTTTAGTTTTTTTGCTTCGGTGGGATCTTTTTCGTTTTTATAGAAGCAAAGTAGAACCACATGTGTGTTAAAACCATGTGTTATTTTAAAAGAAATTGCGGGCAATTCGTCTCAAGCAAACCAAACTAGAGTGAACAAATCAGTAAAATATTTCAAAAAGCCATTTCAGAGGCGATATGCAGTGTAAAAACCCACTTTTCTTATCTAAATACCGTGCTAAACATGGACCAATTATATTAATTATCTAGTAAATCAGAAAATTATGTCAAAACAAGATCAAGTGATGTTACCTCATCCAGCTTGGCCCTGGTCTCATTGAGTTCCTGATTGTAGATGGTGTACTCCAGAGCCCTTCTCATTTTGTCCCATTTCTGGTACTGGGCCAATTCTTCCTTCTCATCCTCTAATGTGTGTAGACGCTCCTCAATGTACTTCAAAAGCTCATTAATCTTCTCTCTTTTACCCTCTGTGTACACACACACACACACAAAAAAACATGAAGTGTCACCTCTGAATGCATCACAGATGTTATGCAACTGAAATAATGAGTCTAAACTGAAATAAAAAAAAAAAAAAGAGGCCAATATTTGGTGAAAACGAGAAAAATGTATTACCGGTTTCCTTCATGAGCGAGATGCTCTCCTCCTTGCGCTCATCATAAACTCTGGTTCCTGCAACTTCTCTGAGGAGCTTCAGACGCTGAGAGTCGGGGGCTGTGGCCATCTGATTGATCTGTTCACGGTTGAGAAATAACATGTTTAGGTTGAAAATAAATAATGAGAAATATTTTCAAAAATATTACATTTATAAAAACAATAAAAGATAATATTCCAATTCCTGAAAGATTCAGTACCTTTCCTTGTTTGACGATGTAGTACGGGTTACTACGTGAAAAACCGGCACTTTCCAACAGATTCATCACATCGTTTTTACTGAAATACAAAATCCACTATCAATTCAGCTCTAGTTCTTGCACTAGACACTTTTCCTGACCAGCAGTGTGTAAACAAAACTTACGTAACCATCTTCTTGTCTAAGAAATACTGGTCTTTCTTGGCTCCGATCACTCGGCGTAATGACACTTCTTCTTTATCGATCTGAAAAAGAAAGTGAAATTATTCATTATCCTGAGCAGTTTTATTATTAAAACATAACAGACATGTAAATCCATGAAACATTGGACCAATCTGCAATCTTAAATCATTTAAATGGTACTGTGCTGGATGCTTTTATAGACATTTAACAAGAAAATACATGCGTGTACAGGTATTTTCGGAACTAAATTCAGATTTAGGCAAACAGTTTCTTACCGGAAGCCTGTTATCGGAGTTGTCGAATATAATTTCCACAAAGGCTGAAATGACACGAGGACCTGTGCCTTCCTACAGACAGAAACAGAATTAACATTCGAAATTAATTTTATATTTAAATTCAAGTCGAGAAATTGTCGTTTAACTTACGTGTAGGAGAGCCAGACGTTGCTCTGGTCGAAGATGGCTAAACTCATCACTGAGCACAAACTGTATGGCTGTGAAAAAATAAATAAAGTAAAAATAAACATCTATTCTTTCAAAAAACAGAAATAAGATACAGCGGTCATGATTTAAAATATATATATATATAGTATATATATATATACACATTATTTTACTTTACTATTATAACGTTTAAATAAAATAATCAAAACAGAATTATAGTAGTAAATTCATCTTCCATTTCATCAATCAGATCAAATTGCATGAGAAGTTCTATAGAATAAACGTTGTGCAGATAAACACTCACCATAAAAGAAGTTACTCTTTCCTGAACCATTTCGTCCAACTGCAAAAAAAAAAAAACAGAATTGTTTCTGACACCGTTTTGGAGAACTTTTTGGTTTCTGACATTTGCATAATAAAAGGAAAATTGCCCCTTGAATTTTTCTGATGTTCCACTGAAACTAACAAAATAGGAGGACATAATAAAAACAACTAACAGATGTATTATTGTATGACACTCTTCTAATGCAAGAAAACATAAATAAAGAAAGGTTACCAATAACGTTGTGCTTGGAGCTAAAGGGGTCGACCACAGTCTGATCTCTGTAGCTGCGGAAGCCCTGGATGATAACCTGAAACATAAAGCGCACAACATTTAGAATATATATATATATATATATATATATATATATATATATATATATATATATATATATATATATATATATATATACATATACACTGTATACTGTATACAAACACACACCCGCGCAAATAATAAGCATAATATTGAGCAGATGATAATTTTGAAAAAAGCAAAATGAACCATGTATTTTTATGTGCGTGTAGTGTCACTCTGGACATTGTACATATTTGCTGTATATATATATAAAAAAAAAAAGGTTTGGAGTTCTGAGGGATAATGCTAAAGCTAATGCTAGTTTCATTGACGGCACACAGAGAAATTACATGCTAATGCAAAGTGCATAGTTTTAAGTGCAATTCCTGCACACACAGATATTAAAACACGCGTGTCATTTATTTTACAACGAATAGTCAACACACAACTTGTTATTTTCCACGGAGAGCATTCTCTGGTCAATCGGGCACTTGCCTGTTTAATGTACATGTTTGTACACGCAGAGTCGCCGAGAAAACCTGTCAAATAAATCCAAACACCCTCCTCCTCAGAGAGAAGGGCTGATGTGCACAGGAAAATACCACGGGTTGGATATTTTCGTCAGATTTTACAGTTCAATGCAGTTAACTTTTATTTTCCCTCCACGAAAAAACGGAAAACGGTCAAAATGGCGACAGAGGCGGGACGGCCGGATTAGTCCATGTGAGACTTTGGGGGACATTCACAACATTCTTCATTAATAACGTTAAGATAATCATAGAAAATAGCATGTCCTTCTTATATTTCCTTATACAACAAATGTTTCTAGCGGATGATGTTTACATTTTTAACATATAGCTCACTTTTAAAACCATTTTTGTTCTAAACTCCCACCTATAATAGTTTAGTCCATCTTCTAGCGATTGGGCGCCAAGGAAGGAAGCTTTCTCTGACTGACGGAGTCTGTACGGACATGATTTAATGTTTCAAAATATTGTTTATTAAGAATTATAGTCTACGTGTTCAATATTTATATAATTCAAATTGTGTTTATGAAAATACGACAGTAAAGGTCTTTTCTCATTGTATTCCTTTTCTTGTTTAATCGAAGTCGTTTGAGTGAGTGTGCTAGGTTTTTATACCCATGAGCACTTGTGGGGACCTTAGGCTGTGGAAAGTGAAATCTTTGAAAGTGAAAAAGGTGAAAGTGAGTGAGTTTGTCAATGTGGCAACTAGGAACCGTATTGAAATTGTGCTCTGCATTTAACCGTCCAGTGAAGATACACACACACGAAGAGAAGTGACACACATACATTAATCCAGAGCAGTGGGCAGCCTTAAGTGTCTTGCTCAAGGGTCCTCAGTTGTAGAAGCCACCGGACTGGGTCCTGTTATTAGATTTTCTTCTTACTTACCGTAATATACATTTTGAAATTATAATCTGTATTATATTTATCTGTATTATTACATTTATCTGTTTTACATTTTATATATATATATATATATATATATATATATATATATATATATATATATATATATATATATTAATCTGTTATATTTAGTGTTATCTGTATTATATGTGTTATTTGTCATATAGATGGGAGAGTAACAAAATGTGGATTATCTTTCTGCCCAGTATAAAATGCAAAATTGACAATTGAGACATGAAATGCAGAATATCTTTAAGTGCTAATAGTGTAAAATATTACTGTAGAAATATCTGTTTGGTCGTTTGATGTGCATTTTCAAGAATTGAATTCTTCACATTACAAGTTTCAAATGACACAAAATAGGCAGCCGTTCTAATCTGAACATAAATATAATCGTTATATTTATAAGATCAGTGAATCAGACCTTATTTTTTCCAACCGTTTGTGTAGTACAGCGTTTACTTTTTTATAACTGCAATTTTGTCCACAGCAGAGGTCAGTGTTGTGGGTTTTTACAATGTTCTAGTTACACAAAAAGTGGATTTTTTTTTCAAATGCTGTTTTTTTTAACTACTAATGGCAGTAATTATGTTGACAACTTCATATGACAGTTCTCTAAAAAACATTTATTACCAGATTCACAATTCTTTAAAAATTCAATAAATACCCCAGTTAGGTGCTGTCGATAGGCAATACATCATCAATCTAAGGCAGATATTGCAGTGTGATAGTTGTGCGGGAAGTTTTTCTAAGGCAAACAAAACCAACAAGCAAGCACTTTCATCAATAGTTCTCGGAAATAATAAAACGTACAGTAAGTGTCTTCAAAATCCCTGCGACTGTCCATCGCCGTAGTATTGTTCAAGTATTTTTTGAGCGGGCCGGCCTCTCAAGGCTGCGCCGTAATCGGACTCAGTTTGAACTGGTGGACTGGCGGAATGGGCAATGGGGTGATGAAGGAGGTAGGGAAGGTGAAAACCGTGGATTTAAAGTTCTCACTTTCCAGTGTGAAGTCATTGCCGAAGAAGGTGGGGGTCTCTTGAGTGACGGGGGTGTTGGATGGAGGCGAGCTGGAGGCCACCTCGGACTCAAACTGCAGGAGTTGTCCCATAAAGCTGAAATTGGGCGAGATAATAGCACGGCGCTGTCTGATGATGTCAAAGGCCTGTTCTAGCTGCAGCCGCTGGGTCTTCATGATGTACGCCATGCAGATGGTGGGAGAGCGAGATATTCCAGCCTCGCAGTGGACCAGCACTTTACCTCCCTCGTCCTTCACAAGTTCTGTGGAGAGAAGAGTCGAGAGTTTAGCTACGTCCCATCAAACCTAGACGCAGACTAGTACAGAAATATGTCTGATATTTCCATTTAGGCCAAATCTTGGAACTTGGAAAACAGTGTCGTTTTGATTCTAGTGGCCATTTTGACAAACTCGCTCACTGATCTTTACTAGATGATCACAAATAATCTGATCGTAAAACAACGTGCTGGGAAAGATGCTGTGTTCCCGGAACGGAAACAGGAAAACTGGCGTTCCGGTTGCCTCAGGGGGGCACTTCCTGCCCAAACTGTTTGTTTTAATGTCATGTGTTGAAATTTTCAACACATTTAAACCGGTTTAATATTTAAACAACACACACACACACTGAGAAACTGTGAGCGCGTGTGTTCTTGCGAGATCCCGTCTGCTGGTAGCGTTCAAACAAAACCTGTTGGCGTGAATCACGCTTCAAGCCCAGATGGTGAAGAGCAGGGCTGAGCTGTGGGCGTCAAAATGACTCCAACTAATGCACCTAAATATTACCACTGTACTAGATCAAGCTTTTAAAGGTTGTGTTTTTCATTTAATCTCTATCAATTTAACTCTCTCACTGTCTTTTACATAACAATCCACATTCACACACACACACAAGCACTACCTTACTTACTGACTTACCAGTCACTGTTTCAAAATAGGTTAAGGCGAGTTTATTATGTCTATCTTATTTTAGGCAAACAATTGTTCAATAAAATTGTATTGATTACAGTAGAGATTGCCGTACAGTAATCTTGTGTATATCCATAAGTCTTATCCGGGTTTCGTTTTAAGTCGACCTTGAAATGTTTCTAGCGGGTGTGTTTTTGGGCAAAGCTTTCATTGCCGTGGAATCATTATCTAACACAAGTTGAAGACACGCACTGGTCTAATACCATTAACCGTCATCCACTGACACACTGCCACGCCTGAGACATGCCGAAGCTTGGATTAGTCTCGGGTGACTCACAGCATTTTCCGGTTTATTTACCGGTTTCATGTATATACTTATTAGATTTTTTGTGCTAGCATCGATGCTATTTAAAAAAATAATACTAAAATTAGTTTTTTCGAATAAGACAACCAGTCAGATTAGAGAATGAAGTAGAATATTATGTTAATGGGGTTGAGGCGGTCGTATTTAAAGTGACTTAAATAAGCCCCACTATCTATAGGTGTGTACTCACTTCCTGGAATAGCTATACGTGCGACGTTTACGTAACTCAGATTAAATGCCTTGATGCCAGTTAGTCCGCTGAGATCCTTAACAGGGCCAAAAGAGTTTTTATTGCGTATATTTACCGATGAAGTCTATGGCTTCCTGGAAGTGTGAGCTGATGTCTGCGGATTGACTGTCCTCCACCGGGATCCATTTGTAGTGGTACTGTCCTTTCGCCGGACGCGAGTCCCTTCGAGAAACGTTCAGCAATGCTGTTATGCGGAGATCACTGAGATAGTCCTGTCTACAGGCGTGATAGGCACTGCCCAGGTATAAAAAAGGCAAGATCTCCACTGGTCGGCCCTGAGAAGGAATCAAAATGGGAATCAGGAAGACGTTTTCATGAAGTCCACAGTAAAACAGGTAGTCTGGAGTTGACTTTATTAAAACGGAACATATGTTAAAGGTCAAATAGAAACGGACTTTAGATGTCTACCACACATCTTTGACTTTTCTGTATTTATTCTGTTCAAATAAATTACCATAGTAAACATAATAGCAAAAAGCACACAAGCACTGCTCGAGTCATTTAAATAGAAACTCAACCTGTGAGAAAGAACCAGGTTTTTTTTTATGGGTGGAAGTGGTTTGACATACAAAGACGGTTTGTCATGATCATACCTGATTGTAGTCTGGTTTGTGGTGAGAAGCCAGTTTGTCACAGTAGCTGCTGAATGCTCTTCCACTTTTGTCATCGCTCAGATCGCTCACAGGGCTTGTTTCGACGCAGAGCTCCGGGTAGTGAGAACGGAAGTTCTCATAGCCTCCTACAATGGAAAATTTCTGGTAAACTGAGTCGCCTTTAAAGTCAAGGACTGTTGAGTCGTTCAGCTTATCAGATCCCCCTTGTGCTGAACGTGTTATTAGATAAACACTGAAATTCCACACATTTTGTACATTTCTATACATCTGTTCTTTTTTTTTTTTTTTACATGCATCTTGGGTGTGTGTTATTATGAACAAACAAACATGAATATGTCGTTCGTAGACGTATCGTTGTACGTCTCACACCCTAGAGTTTAAAAGTGATGATACAATTTAATAGAATAGTATTATTTAATAGAATTTAATTGATCAGTTCTTTGGCACACTTTTTATCTTTAAAATAGGTCTGAAAATATATTCATAACTCAATGATTATTATTTGATAAAGAATGAATTAGATTTGAAAAATATTTGAATTTGATATTTATTATTTGAATAATAATGTTTCAATTAGATTGATCATTGAATCAGATTTTATTTTATGGATTGTATATTTATAATTAAAATTTTGATTATCAGACAGACGGATAGAGAGAAGGAGATAGATAGATAGATAGATAGATAGATAGATAGATAGATAGATAGATAGATAGATAGATAGATAGATAGATAGATAGATAGATAGATAGATAGATAGATAGATAGATAGATAGATAGATAGATAGATAGATAGATAGACAGACAGATAGATATATAGACAGATAGATACAGACAGACAATAAGACAGAACAGTCTAGATGTCTGTTTCACTTAACGGGGATTTAAAAAAATAAATTAAATTAAATATGAAAACAGACCGTACCTTTTAAAAAGCAGATGCTCGCGTTGCTTGTCAGATGCGACAGGGTGTTGATGACTATCTGAGCAATGCTGTCGTGCTTCAGCTTCTGGAGATGAGATGTTCGGTCATCTAGGGCCACGACCGCGGAGATGCTTCCTTCCCGCAGCCGAAACAACGCTCTCTCGTCCGGGATGACGAACTGCAGCGGCACCGGACCTCCGCGAGACCTCCGAACGACCACGGAATTGAGGTTGACGTTGACGGAGCCTCTGATGCTGGAGCTCGAGAAGGCGAAGTATGGTCGACAGTCCACGATCAGACAGGTTCCGCACTCTTTCCTCATCATCTTCCTCAGTCGTCGGCAGTCTATGCTGGACACCTTCATGGTGAAGAGCAGGGGTGAAGTAAAGAGGACGTAAAGGTTTTTAGGTTTCTGGGTAGCCTACTAAACCCTGCTCGCACGGGTTGAGTCTACATTTCCTTTAAGGGGATTCCGTCAGACTGGTTTTATATGAATGGAACCTCCGGCGGGTGACGTCACGAGCCATATATGGACACGGGGACGCGCCCACCGCGTGTTGTCTACATTTGCCCTTGAAACTGCGATGGGAGCAAATACTGGACGTTTAATGAATTAAATTTGTCAAAATGTCACTCGTGATGCTGTATAATAACTCCACATTTGATGATTGACATGAGTGCGAATATGAAGTACGTTTTATCTGATTTCATAATTTAGAAATGCATGCATTTGAATATAAGCTTTTTTTTTTTTTTTTTTTAAACAAAACAAAACAAGGTAAATAGCTTAAATCTAGTGTAACGGACAAACACGAGAGGCAAGTTAAGGATGTACAAATTCCGCCTATCCACCTGTTCCATATCCGTTCCATAATCCCAATAATGCGATTATACGTTACCTTTTTATAAACCACAAAACTGTTTAAAAACATTCATCGTCTCTCCGGGTCTATAGACATTTATATTGCTTATTTATTTTCCAAGGAAGAATATGTGTAATATTTTCACTTGTTCATTATTTCCAATCATTCCCAAAACGAATCTGCAGCAAGGGAGCGCGTGTGAGTGTATGTGTGTGTGTGTGTGTGTGTGTGTGTGTGTGTGTGTGTGTGTGTGTGTGTGTGTGTGTGTGTGTGTGTGTGTGTGTGTGTTAACAGTTTAGTAAATATTTACAAATTTGGATAACTTTATAATCGTATAATCAAATAAATGTTTCATATACATTTTTATATTATGAACAGATTTCGATAATAAAAAGAGTTTGAAAAACGCTTTTAGAAAACAAATACAGGTGATGTTGAATTTAAACCACACACGCACCCACACACGCACACACACACACACACACACACACACACACACTCATGCGCACACACAAATTGTTTGTTTTTTAAAAAAATGATACTTTTACTACAGTCACTGTGAAAATAACTACAGGCCGTACCAAATGTAAAGGAAACGTACGCAAATAGTTCATTTTGAGTAATTAAATTATTAGTTATAAATCCTTCAAATGAATCATGTTTTTAAAGGAAAGGAAAGGTGTACAAGACAGTGTTGAGACGAAGATGAAGATGTTGAGGTTCTCCTTAGGAGTGACAAGGTTTGACAGAATAAGGAACAAGCACATCAGAGGAACTGCTCATGTTACCTGTGTTAGCTACTAAGGCCAGACTGATGGTTTGGACATGTGCAGAGGAGGGATAGTGATTATATTGGAAGAAGGATGATGGAGATGGAGCTGCCAGGGAAGAGAGCAAGAGGACGACCATGGAGGAGATATATGGATGTTGTAAGAGAGGAGATGAGTTCAGCTGGGATCAGAGTGGAAGATACTCAAGATAGAATGAGGTGGAAAGGGATGATTTGCTGTGGCGACCCCTGATAAGAGAAAAGCTGAAAGAGAAGTAGTAGTAGTAGATTTAGACAACCCTGCTGTTTTTTAGGAAATTAATACAGGTAGTGTCAAGATTCAACGAAACACACACCCATACACGAAAAGAATGAGGAAGAAAATAATTGAGGTAGAGGAACTTACCAACAACAGAAAACTAACCAGGTCAGAAAAATCATGTGACAAGACAGAAGTGCGAGAACAATGTGATGTGCTTCCCCAGACAAGCAGCGCCGTGGTTCTTCTGGAACACCAACTCCCATCAGCCCCAGCCCATTGTTTTAATCACTTGTATACTTTTATAAAGTAACTTGCAAAAATACTGGCGTTAAAAAGCACATCATCATTCAACAATGTTGTTCCTTGATGTAGGAAGATGCTAGAATGAATACAACTGAGGGATTCAAAAAATTTTAAGTATATTACTAATAATAATAATAACAACAACAACAACAACAACAACAACAACAACAATAATAATAATAATAATAAAAGGAAATAAAGCAGGAAGATTTGTATCCTTGTTTTTGTACCTTATGTGTGGAAATGAAGTAAAAAGAAGTATTTAGTGTATTCTATTTATCCATCATTATCTAATCTTTTTGTGTCCTTATTTTATCCATCATGTTCCTGGACAGACTTTTATTAAGATAGGTGTACTATAATCTTACTTTTAAGACTATAAAGTGAACTTAAGTGTTTCAATTTGTGGTGTAAAGTACTTAAGTAACTTAAACTGACTTGTTACTTTACTTGAGTATTTTGGTGGCTTGTACTTGTACGGAGTATCAAAAATATAAGCAATTTTACTCTTGTCTCTACTTGACTACATTTGTGGGTACTCTTTACTCTACTACATTTGAATGGACACTTGATGTTACTTGTTACATGGTGATTGTGACAAGTTGGCATCTTTTTCTACCGCGGTTAATTTCTGGGGCGGACGGGGTGATATCGCCATCTGGTGGATGCTGAAGGTACCAGATGATATTTATCAGCTAAATCACATTAACAGCTAAAGCACATTTGAGTTTGACTGAGACTGGGTTATTTTTGTATTTATTTTGTTCTACCATTTTGAAACTTGGTGTTTTTTTTTAGCACAAATTCAATACAAGTAAATACCTAAGTTCTTTTAAAATTGAATACTCTTTGTCTTTACTCAAGTCTTCACGAAATTGTTGACTTGTAACTTGTAATAGAGTAATTTTTACAGTATGCTCTCTGTACATTTACTCAAATATGATTTTCAGCTACTCTTAACGCATCTGCTGATTTGGTAAAAAGTCGACTGGTGTCTTATGAGTATAAAAAGACGAAATATTAGCTTATTACAGTAATGATGCGTCTTGAAGATTGGTAAACACTGTACACAAAAACCTAATAACAGTACAGTAAAAGTACAGCAAAGGCATTACCACTGGAAAGTCCCCATCAGCAACACAGTGTGTGTGTGTGTGTGTGTGTGTGTGTGTGTGTGTGGCTTCCTGATGTGCTGTACATGATGGAACAATGACATGTGGAGCAGAAGCGAGGCGGTGTGTTTGCTGACATACAGGTGCTTCCTGGATTCCTCGCTGACCACCACATCTCCTAATATACGCCGTGTGACGCAAACACAGATTCCACTGTAGATCATTTCATCCCAATGTGACTGTGATGTTTTCATGGTACGTTCATTGGGCCTGTGTTTATTCATCACGGCATATTGTGATATTGCAATATTCTGCAGATTCCTTCCAAACAGTTTCTTCCAACTGCCATTTTAATATTATGGGGCAATTAAACACAGAATAAAAAAATACCTATGGGTTTAAAAAAAACCTGACATGGATGAATAAAAGTCCATTCTATGTTTAGAATGTGGAGAAAAGCCTTTTGGATTAAAACTTCAAGTGAGTTGGCATACACAGACATGGAAGTTGGGAAATCCGTCACCATCGGATTAAATAAGACGTCTTTATAAGTCACTGTGTAAATAAGTTAAAAGAAAGCAAGCCTTTTTAATAAAAAAAATGAGTCAACCAGCAGAGCTTAATCCTGTGAGAGTCACACGTAATTAAACGGTGAGTAGCTACTGGAATTCGAAGGGTTAATAGAAGGAACAGAACACAAGATCTGACGCTTTTCTTCATTTTAGGTTTAATACAAGCCTTGTTTCTGTTTCTGATCTAAAATCCATGAATCCACAGTTTTTATGGTGGAAAAAACCTGTTGGAAATGTTGATGGCAAATATTATACAATTATTATTATTATTATTATTATTATTATTATGCAATAATAATAATAATAATAATAATAATAATAATACATTAATTTTTTGAAGCGCCTTTCACAACACCCAAGGACACTGTACAAATATTACGGAGCAACAAACATTCATTAGGTAAAGGTCAGAGTTCGAAAGCCAAGTGGAATAGGTGAGTTTTGAGAGATTTCTTGAAAACGGGAAGGGAGTCGATGGTCCGAATGTGGGGGGGGAGTGCGTTCCAGAGTGTAGGGGCCGAGCGGCTGACTGATATCAATAGCTTCGCATCAATTAAGACCCAATCAGATTAAGGTCTTTCCGGGTCTTTGTTCCTGCCGTTTGCATGGTATTCCTCCCACGTTCAGATCTTAACATAAAAACATTTATAAAGTAGCAACTTTTACGAACATATTTCTTCATTACTGATTATATTATATTATATTATACTGATTCTTCATTACTGATAATATTAATAATAATATTTAATAGAGTAACAATTAATAGTATTAGTTAGTTTATCTGTATTTAATTATTGCGTACATTGTTTTAGTTGATGTTATGTAGTTTAACCAGTGGTTGTTAGTTTACTTAAGTATTTTTGGCTACTACTGCAGTTAATTTCTTGGACGGACAAGGTGATATCGCCATCTGCAGGATGCTGAAGGTACTGAATGATATTTGTCAGCTGAATCATGTTAATGTGAATTAGCGGTTGCAGTTTTTTGCACATTTATGTTTGACTGAGACTGACGTTTTAGTACTTTTTTTTCTATTCTGTTCTGCCATTGAGAAAAAAAATTGACATTTCATTTTTATATTAAGAAATAATAATAATAATAATAATAATGAGTATTTGTAAGGCGCTTTTCACAGTTTAACTGTCTCAAAGCGCAAATAAAAACCTCATCAATAGTTTCAATAGTTCAAACAATGCAAAACGAACTGCACATTTTTCTTCCTGTTTCTGCCTTGTTCCGACACATTCTGCGATTAAGTTAACAGAAGCACATGCCATCTACATTTTTGATAAAAAGATCTGTGTTGAAAGTTTCTGTCTGTCGACCGGAGCAGCAAAATATTCATCTGGAAAGTTGAAATATTTTCTGGGAATTCCCCGTGAAGGACACAAGCCGTAAACAATACACAGCAAGGTCATGTGATGTTTTTGCCAACACAAGTTTTTCCTCCTAAAACGTACAGATGTGTTTACTTTATTTTAGCTCAAACTGTAAATGCAATTGGAGAAAACCTAGTTAATTTTTAACTATTTTTCTATTCTAACTATTTTTCTTCTTCTTTCGATGTTATGTACTGTGTTATGTTTTCTGTAATGACTGGATTTTATTCTAATGGTTATGGGCTTGTTAATTATAATTACATTTAAGACTTACAATAAGGCTTACATTGACACACTTTGACAGCTTCACACACACACACACACACACACACACACACACAAACATACACACACGCACACTTTTACACATACTTGAATTTATAGGAGCCAGTCAAAGGTCCCCACAAGTGACAATCGAAGCCCACTTTGGTACAAAAACCTAGAATTTGGGTCCCCATTTTTGTCTTAATAAACCCCCCCACCACACACACACACACTTTTACACATATTTGCATATTTAGACCCCGCACACACACGCTAAATTGTAACCAAAACTCTGGAAAGTGCCAAAATACCTGTACAGTACTTTTAATATTAAACAAAAAGTGTGATTATTTTCCATTATTTTCCTGCACCAATTAAAATGTGAACAAACTCAAAAACAACAAAAAAAAAAAAAAAAACAAAGCTCAATGAAAGCAGCACAGACTTACACTAATAAAAAGACTTCTCCTTTATTGTTTTTTTTCCCCCCGTCTGGTGTATTTTCAAGAACCACAACTGCGGATTACAGTATTTGTTTAACAGTCCTTCTTCTTCTTCTTCTTCTTCTTCCACTAAATCATGGCGTTCCCCTCCCCACACTTGTTGAGAAAAATGACTCATTTGCTATTTTCTTGATCTCCGTTACTCTCGGGAGAAGGCAGTGGAGAACTCAAAGGGCAAAGAGCTGGAGGGGGTGTTATGGAGAAAGGCAATGGCAACTGACGGGTGACACATCTCCTAGCTGGAGGTTCTCTTCCCTCCTCTAAGGCCGAATCTAAAAATATCCTAACCTAGTCCCTTCATTAGTCCAGACACACACACACACACACACACACCTTGCATCACAGGCTGGCAGAATCACGACAAAGACGTATAGCTTCCAATTAGATCCAAAGTGAGGAGACAAGAACTCTGAGGTTCTTGGTGTTGGAGCCATGACTCACACTTTGTGAATGCTTGTGTGTTTCTAGGTGAAGACTAAGTTCCTCGGCGAGGAACTGTGCTTTAAAAACGCATGTGTGGTGGAAACGGGCCGTGCTGATGTTCCAGATGGATTACACGCACGCTCCGTTTCTGATATTTAGTTTGCTGATGCTGAATATCGCAGACAGTCTTGTGGCGGGGGAGGATCGCCGGTCAAGTGCTAGAAATTTGCCTTCTTGTTTAATGAGTGAAAATGATTATGAGTCAACCACTTATACAGAAATACCAAACCTGACTCACAGAAGCCATGGATGCTCTGGATCCTCTGTTTAGTCCTCAGCATCCATCCTTTTCTGGGTCACTGGGAGCTGGAGCCAATCCCAGCCCAGTCTGAGGTGACCAATCACAGAGCGGGACACATTCTCACTCTCACATACACATTCATTCTGCTGAATGCGTGTTTTTGGAGAGTGGGAGGAAACCAGAGACCCGGAGGAAACCCACGTAAGCACTGAGAGAACATGCAAACTCACTTTCTCTGGATTCTCAGAGCTTCTGTTTTTCTGTCATGTCTGTCCTTCCATCCCTCTCTCTCTCTCTTTCTCTCTCTCTCTGTTTCTCCCAACTCACTCTCTGTCTCTCCCTCTCTGTACCTCTCTCTCTCTCTCTCTCTCTCTCTCTCTTTCTCCCAACTCACTCCCTGTACCTCTCTCTCTTTCTCCCAACTCACTCTCTCTCTCTCTCTGTCTCTCTCTCTC
>MU204413.1:6659044-6692171 GCA_017309775.1 Paedocypris sp. Pulau Singkep
TATTATTACGCTGTTTTCGTTCAAAAGTTAGGGTTAGAATGGAATAGAAAAGAATTGAATGCTTTTATTGTGGTTGCCATATTTAATGCCTTACATCATGGTTACAATGAAATTGGGAATACTACTCCGTTTAGTGCAAGAAAAGACAATGAACCATCAAAATGAAAATCTAAGATGTATACACATTGATTAAAATACAGATAATATAAAATATCCAGTAATAAATGAAGGCAAAAGAACAACAATCGTTTCAATATCTATACAAATTACACAAAAAAGCACAATTACAAAACATAATAAGATATATACTAATATGAATAGTAATTACAAGAATATTATACTAATACTAATTACTAATAGTACTAAGATAAATATATAATAATATAAAAAATGTACAACAATATAGAACAGCAAAGTTTGCTTATTGTACAGAGAAATAAAGTAGGGGGTCTTATCGAGCAAGGGGCCGTATAAACCCGGAGCAGTGGGCAGCCTTACGCCCACATTCAGATGACAGGGCAGTGTCACACTAAGCTATGGAACCTATCAAACTGCATTTCAACCCTCAACATCTGGGTGGGAGGTTCAACTCAACCGCTGGATCACAACTGCAAAGAATGGCCTTCTAATGATGACATACACTTGGCAACTTAACAAAGAATGACTTAAAAACCTTGGATTATTTTATGGATCTGAGCCATAGTAACATGATTTATTCCGTTGGAGAGACGTTGTGTTATAGTGAAACTCCAAAGCCGAACCAACCTGTGACGCCGCTTGATTGATGGCAGTCGGTTAAAGGCTTGAAACGTTAAGATTGTGGCTCAACACCAAAAGCCTTATGGGTTATTTCCCTGCAATAACGGCTTTGAGGGGCTGAAAACACAGTTGTTTACTTTTTATTTAAAAAGGAGAACGGTAGTAAACAATTGAGTTCTATGATACAGTAACAACTGAAGCCAAAAGTTCAATAAATTAAGATATTGTCAGGATTGATTGTAGGCAATTTATATAAATTGTTGACTTTTTTTTAGTACAACTACAAAAAATAAAACGAACAAAGGTCTTTTACAGTAATATGAATAATACCTACAATGTTGACTGTGCTTTAATAAGAAAACCAAGTAGTAGATTATATTTAAAGAAATAAAGTAGAACTCGCACAGTGTAATTCATAGATTTCAAACCTGTTCTCCCACCTGGTTTTTATTGGAACAAGAAAGAACATGTCATTACAGCTCAAAAAAAGCACAAAAACTCATATTGGAACCCGAGGTTTGAGTGAAAACTAGGCATGAAGGGGTTTCTCTTATACAGGCCCAGGGACACTGAGATCCACCTTACTCCGAAATGGAAGAAGCGGACTAGAAGAAAGAATCCATGGATAACTTCCAATGAAGAAGTAAATCATGTGATGTACTTGTGACAGATACGAGGGCAAATGAACTTAATTTCAAATTAATGAATGAAATTGTATGCTCCATTTAATTTACTTTATTTTTTGCGTTTCTACTTCATGTGAACTATTATTGAGAAACTTTGTTATAAATTACAAATATTGATATTGTTATTTAATTTTAATTTTTCTTTTAAGTGCAGTACTTGTTTAAAATATGTTGCACTTTTACTGGCTTCTAGTGTTTTCTGTGTATTCAATGTGAGGTCAGTAGCTTATCAAAGCAGTGCTCGATTCCAGTCAGAGTTTCCACGGAGGATATGTGGCCACAATAACAGATAGTGTGTGTGTGTGTGTGGTAGAGAGGTTGTTTTGAAAGAAGTTGACTAATCCATGAGATTTACACCATTGGGATTTGCAGTTCAAGCTTGAGTTACATTACAGTTGGGTTTTTAGGAATTACGTTAGGCTTTTCACTATAATTCCTAAATTGGATTTTAATGATTGTTTGCTTGAATTATCAATATTTGTGTCTGCTCGTCCCGTCTCGTGGAGGGTGTGCTTAAATGACACTGAGCTCGGCAGGAAGCGGAATCATTTCCTGCACCTATTATAGATTATGCGGACAGGAAGTGTTCTTTTTCTGATAGAGCGGCTCTCGGGTCAGAAAGTGGACGCATCTGGCTTTCAAGATAGACAGTGTTTGAGCGTCTCCACGGTGCTGATGGAGAAGGTCATTGTGTTGCTCTTTGATTACGATACTGTGATGTGTTGAGATGCGTCGCTCTGGATGCGTCTGGTACGTGCCCCGTGTCACAAAACACGCACGTGAACATATAATCGCCCGTAATCCTTAGTTTTAAAAATATAATAAAGTGTATGAATTATAATACAATAAATGTATACATTTGAATAATACAATATGAATAATAATAATAAAATAATAAAAAAACAATTAAATAAAAGTAAAAAAAAACTAATTAAAATAAATTTTAAAAACACTGATACAAATAAAATTGTTTTTTACCACATAAAAAAAATAGAATGGAAATAAATATTATGTGTCACAATTGTAATACAAATGATACACAAGATAATAAAAAATACATTGGTTGTTACAATATTATTGATATTTAATCACGTGGGGTTTGTTTTATTATATTTTTAATATATTGCCAATTGCCAAAATATTTTATTCCACATTGCCAATAATTGATCTTCATCCCACTGACATCGCAGCACGTTAGAAGGCCAAAATGTTTGGTGGTTCCAATATTGAGGAAATTTCACTAGCTAGTTAACATGGTTAATAAAGCATTAAAGAACAGGAAGAAGCGAGTCTGATTAATGAACAATACAAGGCAAGTTCAAAGTCAGTCCCCCTTTCCTTCCAGTTCAGTTTGGGTGTGTGCAGTGCACACATCCCAGTTTACTAGAGATGGCTCCTCATGTTCTTTATTTGGATGCATTCCTTTACATTTAACCAAAATATAACACATTTGTTTCTACACACAATGCCACACATTTTCTTTATCCATAAATAACTATAATTATGTATTCCATTTTTCATTCACGTTCTATCCAAACTTACCACCATCTGTAATTGCGACTGAATCGTTTGTTTTTTTATAATTTGTTGTAACTGTGACTGTAATTGTTTGCTTTTCGTTTAATAACACGGTTTATTTGTTCATTATTCGTAATAATTTGCTTTGTGTTTCAGGTGGTCCGACAGAGTGAGGGGCTACGGTGCGGTCTCGGCTCCAGCAGGTAAGACTTAATGAATCTCTCTCTTTCTTCTCTTGTTCTGGTCTTTCACACAATCCTGTTTCTCGGTCCATGTTAGCCCGTGTTTTTCTTTTTTGGTTTTGGGTATGGATTCGCAAAATTTAACAGAAATATCAAACGTAAATATCTATAACAAAAAAAAAATGAAAATGATTTTTATTTTCAATTTGGTTTTCATTTTTTGTTTGCGATCTTCACATTTTTTTAAAAAGTACATTTTTTTTTTCTTTCCCCTTGCCTTTTTCCCCTTTTCTTTTAGTTTTTTTCTTGCAAATTTTTGGCACTATTTTCACTTACTCTGATTGGCTGGTGAGAATGTGATTGGCAGCTTCTTGACCAGGAAGTTTAGTGAGCGCTTAAACACATTCAGAAACGGTCTGAAAAAAAAAATAATAATAAAAATTCACAACTAGACAAGTTTTAAACAAAAAACAAAATGTTGGAAGAAAAAAAAAAAAAAAACGAAACTGAAAATGAATTTTTGTTGGTTGTTTTTGTCTGATTGCATATTTGCACACTCAAATGTCTGCACTAAGAATAAAATCAAAGAGGTTTAATAATAAAAACAAATAATTAGCGCATTACGCGATGCAGACTAGCGTTAATTGCACAGTTTGTTCGATAACCTGTATGCAAATTTGAGTATATTCATAAACAATTTGGAATTGAAATTGTAGTGCAACGTGATTGTAAAGATAATCGTTTGTGCAAGTTTAGAACCTTGTAAAGTCTTTTACCACAAATAAGGTGGTAGATGATTTTTCGCGTTTCACTTTCCGAGTAATTCAGTTGCTCATGACATCCTGGTAAGACATTTAAATGTTATGGACCTGGATGTGAAGACCACAAACCGAGACCAGTGTTGGACCGGCTCCGCTCGCTTGTCTGTTTCACTCTTACTTTATTTCAGCTCTTATGAACCGTTTACCATAGCGTTGAGAGAGTGATGTGTGGTGTCCTGGACATTTCCTCAAAAATGAAATTAGACTTCCTGCCATTGCAGAGTCATTGCTGATGTCTGGTGAATCGAGTTAAGACTCTGTTGATAAAGCTCTGAGACTCAAAACAGTGAAAAGATCTAATCCATCATGAAGAGTTCCAATGTTTTTTTCAGTCAGTCGCTCAAGAAATCTCATTTTCGGTAACTGTCAGGGATTCGAGCTCGGAACCTATAGATTACAAATTCAACCTTTGAACATTAGGTCTCAGTTAAACGATTATTTTAAACACTCAATTAATCGGTGTATTTAAAGGCCATGTTGGGAGATTGTGGGAAATTCTACAATGTCATTGCTCCTCGTTCTGTGATTGGCTAAGACAACAGTAGTGGGTAGGACTTTATGTTTGTGGTTAGGTTTTTGCCTTTTGTTTTTTTTGTCTTTTTCTTTCCCTATGTTTGCTTTTGCACAGTATTTCACTATTCAGAATATAGAATTGATTTAACTTATGCTAACGTATTTAACTTACATTTTTTTTTCATTAAAAATATTAATAGGATATTAATATATTTTGTGGTAGCAAAAGTATTTTATGTTGTTTCAACAAACTGTAAAAAATAAAAGTATACAAAGTTCTACTTTCTAGTTCTTTTTGTTTTATGCATTTATGACGAATGTAACATTGTTCTGTCTCTTTAATTATTTTAATTGACTTCAACATTTTTAGCATAAATATTTACTAATATTTTGTAACTGTTGATGAATATTTACTATAATAAGTGTATTGTTTTGGGCTGATGTCAGTTAATCTGTAGCTGTAATCAGGGCTTTTGATAAAGTGGATTTGCTCTGTTTTGTTATAATCCTTTCAAAATTCGTTTTAAGCAATCCGTAATTTCTGGTCTGAAAAACATGAGGGATATATGGAAGCTTGTTGAAGTTTCAAATTATTTCAAGCAAGCCCGGCTTTCTCATAATCCCTTTAACAAACATTTGCTCAAAAAACAGAAAGACAGTTTAAAAAAAAATTCCCACAGAACCAGAGATTGTCTGAAACTTGTTCTCTGTAATTCTCTGACGCCTCATTTACTGGCTGAACCGCAACATAAACTTCCAGAATGTCTCAGTGAGTCGAACTTTCTTTTCAAAACAGTCTGTCTTTTTTTTTTTTTTTTTTTCCCCTTTCACAATGTTTAAATCCGTTTGCAATCAAAGCATTATGATCTCATTTGTGCAACAGTCTTGGAGTATAAACAGTCATGTTTTAGTCATGTACTGCAACAAAATTTAAGAAAATATTCAACATTTGTTAAACAATTACGGTAAATTGTTAAAAAAAGCAATATTGAAAAAATGTGGTTGGTTGTCAATGTAGCCACTAAGGGCAGTTTCAAAATTGAATTGCCTTTAAGCAGAGTTACGCACACACACAGTGAAGTGAGACACAAACCCGGAGCAGTGGGCAGCATAAAGCTCAAGTGTCAGTGTCTTGCTCAAGGACTCTCAGTTGTAGAACCCGCCAGATCGGGATTCGAATCTGTTTTGGGCTTAAATATGCGAATCAGTAAAAATGTAAATTAGACGAAATTGTGGTAATATATAATGTTTAATAGATCATTATTATACAATGTAATATAAATAAAATAATATGATAGTTAAATTAAACACATGCAGTATAAGCAATATTTATTATATAAAATATTCTAAATTGTTCTATTAAAAAAAAAAGTCAAATTTGAAATTTGTGTGATTTGATCTGATTGACCCGATTGGTTCGGTTCTGGTGAACCACTTACAACCAGCTTCTTCAATTGTCCTACGACTTACGCTTTTGCTGTTCACTAACTTTTCGTACGGTGGAATAATAGCAATAAAAATCCCGCATGACTGCTATGTTGAGTAATTACTTCAGACTTGAGTTCATTCTGTAAACGCATTTCCACATACATCACTCGTGCTGTAATCGGCGTTTTGGAATTGAGTCGTCAACATACAAACGTCGACGCGATTGTAAAAGCTGTGTGTTTCTCTGCGTCGTGGTCTTGTAATGTAATAAAAGACTGGCTCACTCCCACTCGGTCCGGCCTGTGTGTGACTTCACTGCTGGAGAATGCAGAAAACACAGTCAGCGCAGACGTTCAATAGTGAGGGTGGGATCCATCACCAACAGCTGAGACCGTCCTGATGGCTTCATCGCTCTGATTCCTGCCACTGCGTATGTTCTTTCACTGATTAAAATCTCAAAGGTCAATTATGGCTGTAAACCAAAGGTCAAGGTCGTTGGGCCATATAACTTACAATCTACAAGACAGTTATGTGCAAAAACAACAGTGTTCTAAAACAAAACAAATATGCTATAGACAGTTTTATTTAGTCACGTTTTAGTGAAATGGTTATTATTTTACGATCAGATCTGTTCCTAATACAGTGGAACCCCGACGTGCGAATGTCCTAGAAAACAAAAATCCAGAGTAACGAAATGCTTCGCTGTGAAAATATCGTCCCAAGGTCCAATACATTTTTCGAGTGCGTCTTTTTCTTACCGCTAGCAGGCACGGAGATGAGAGTCCAGACGTGTATAAAGTAGTTGTTTAATCTTCTTTGCAAGTAAAAAAAATACAAACAACAAAAAACACTTGTTAATTTCACAGTTAAACATAAAATAAGTTGTAATGAATTGAATTAAATTGAAAGTCCTTTATTCGTCCCCACAAGGGGGAAATTTCAACGTTGCAGCAGCAGTGCAATTTACCGGAAAAGGTTACAATAAGAAACATCAAGTATAATTATATATAAATACGGCTTAAAGAAATATAAAAATCATTATATACTGTAAATTTATAAACACCTGTCAAAGGGCAAACTAAACAACTGATATGTCACATGTTTTTATTACTAGTATTTTTTCATTTATAACAATTGTTTGTCTGAATTGATGAAGTCATGGGGCGGACTAGATGGATTACATCTGAAACTAAGTGTCCTTGGGCTCCACGGCTTAGGCTGCCCACTGCTCCGGATTTGTGTGTGTTCACTTCACTGTGTGTATGTGCTTGAAGTTCAGAGTATTTGTAAGGCATTTGTAAGGAATGGGTTAAATGCAGAGCACCAATTTCGATATGGTCCCTAGTGGCCATATTGTCAATCACACTCACTTTACTTTACATGTAAAATGCGGCTCATTTTTACCGAACGAAGCAGCTCTCTGCACAGAGTAATTTTGTAAGTCGGGGTACCACTGTATATAATTTTTTAAAATTAGGATTGGTCCTGAAAGGTCCAGATCGCCGTTCCAATCTTTCCATCACGTGCAAAAAAAAGTCACATGGCCTGACTGCAGGGCAGAAAGGAAGACAGGTTTCTCTCATATCAGCTGATTTAAAGCAGCTGGTCCTGAAACTGTTACTTTCACTTTCAGTTGCGTTACCTCAGCTTTACTTCTATTATGACAATTTAATTAGAGTCATTAATAATCTGTCTAGTTTTTATGAGCGAGTCTGTTACAACTAGAGGAATGTGTGGAAAATCCCGTAGCTAAACGACTCGTATGTCACCTGATTTGAATACTCTACAATAAGCGCAACCTCAACATTTATTTTAAATGAATCAGATTTATGTACACAGTTAATCTGCAAGACACTGACCAATGCCACCAACTCCATGGTTTTTATTCTGCCCACTGCTCCGGGTTTGTGTGTGTCACTTCACGGTGTGTGTAACTCCACTGGATGCTTTGATGCTTTACATTTTTGTTCCATACAACCCAAGTTGCTATTTAAGACGTTAAACCATCTAATCTCGCATGACAAACTCCATAATCTGCTTTTTGGTTTTATTTAAAGCCTGTGGCCCGAAGCTCAGATGAACGTTCTCTTTTGTTCCTGACGTTCTTAATTACATTTAAGTTCGTCTCCTTCCTTCATGTCTGATGTGATATTATGTGTGTCCTTATCAACAGACACATTGTTCTGAGATGAATCAGTGTGCAGTGATGTGCTTGACTTTTTTTCATTTTCTGGGGGGTTAGAGCAGAGAAACTCAAAAGACTGTTTTATAGATGCTGCCTTGTTGTCTTACTCACTTTTTTTTTAATACTGTCTGATCGAGCCAAAGCAAGGTCAGTGCGACCTTTACTCGTGAACTGGCCTGAACTTTAACAAGATCTTATTAGACTGTGGCAAATTCCTTTCACTAATGTTCCATAGAGATTAACACAGAACTGTTCGGAGATTGTAGAGCTGCTCTGCCAGAGAAATAATTTCACTTGATTTCCACTACAAACGTTTTGTAATGTACAAATAAGCACAACGAGTTTCTTGTATCTCTCAAGTCTTCAAAGATTTTAAAAAGTACTAGAGTATAGTAAGAGTAAGAGTAGGTTCAAGGCTATTACTCCTAGGAGTGTAAGCAATATTACTACACCCAGGAGTAAGAGTTGAGTAAGATTATCTCTCCTAATAGTAGGAGTAACAATGTTACTCCTAGGAGTAAGAGTAGGAGTATTATACCTAGGAGTAAGAATATTATCTCAAGTGTGGGGGTGGGAGTAAGAGTGTTACACATAAGAGTAAGATTTTCGTAAAAGTAATCAGAGTAGGAGAAAGATATTATAGCTAAGATTAAAAGTAGGAATAAGATATAACCCCACAGAATTTATTCTGGGGTCTGGCTCTGCATCTATTGCACTATTCAAGAAGCAAAGACTTGGATCCTCACACCATAACTTTTTTTAACTAATTATTAATTTTCTAAAACGCTTCTATTTCTGAGTCACAGGGAGCTGGAACAGTTCTCATCATCTCTGAACCATAACTCTCGCGTGGGTTTCCCCCTGGTCTCCGTTATAAAGAGAAACAAAAGTTGGACCATCGGCCATAAGTGTGAGTGAGAGTGCGAATGTGTGTGGCCCGCTGTGTGATTGGTTGGCTACCAATCTTGGGTTCCTATCCCAACCCAAGATTCAATAGATTGGCTCCAGCTCCCCGTGACCCAGAAATGGAAAATCAGTCAAATAAAAGCAATGGATGAATTTATTTGGGCCAGAAAATTGTCTTAGTCATGAAGATTTGTTTTGTTACGTTACATCTGCACATAATCGTATTTGAGTGTCGATATGCTAGATTAGAATTGAGCCCTTGAGGGTCGCTTGTGTTTTTTTTTTATTTCTAATAAAAGCTTGTCGTTCCACTTTTGCAGTAACTCAGAAGGAGCTAGTGGTCTTCCACTCACCGTAAAGATGGGCTCAGGTCAAATGTTACAACAACTTCCGGAGAGGTCTGTCTTTGTACGTTTTCTGCTGTAGTTGTTAAACTTTCTAATTTTCTAAAAACTGGATAAAGAAATAAATAACTGAACCTGATTTTACGCGTAGAAAAAAAGAAAAGCGGAGCATGCTTTGATATAATTAGGGCCGCTGGGGCCTTACATTCCTGCATATGTCTGTAATATTCTGAAGCCAAAATAAAGCCGTGGTCTGGGGGGCTTTTTCTGGATTGTGTTTCCATTGACCGCTCTCCTAACGTATCCAGTTATTTTAGGCAGGTAGTTGTGGGTTTGATATTTACATTTTTTTAGGTTACCACTTTTGAACACCCTGTGCAAGACGGTAAAATAATATGTAAGACTTGAATTTGGTCTTCAACAAAGTTAGTTTGGAAAAAAAAAGCATTAGCCTGAAAATGTTTTTAAACAGCTAAATTTAACCTTGAAATGTTCATAACAATTATCTATCATAATTTCAAACTTTACGATGTGTTGCTGTCCACAGTGGAGAATTAGTTGTAACGTTTTGTGACAAAACATTTGTTTTTGTCATTTGTTTGTGAATCACTAAACCAGTGATCTCCAACCTGTGGCCCACGGGCCAGATCTGGCTCTTGAAGGCGTTACATTTGGCTTTTATTTCAATCTTCACTGTCTTATTTAACGAGTGTAGTTCAACTGTAAGATGATTAAGACTTTGCTAACCTTTATTTAAGACGACCTTAAGACATTTCTGAAGGTCAATTTTAGAGGACAATCTACAGCTTTATGCTGAACTGTCTCTAGTGAACTTTACACATTTCAGAAACGAACATCATTTGCAAGTGCATACCCTTGTGAACAAACCTTTTCTTTGAGGAGCATTATTCCACTTTTATTCTGTGCTGCAGACTTCACACTAAAAAAACAAGCATCAGGCTTTAATTGATTTGTGAATTGATGGAAATAAGTTAGACTAGACTCATCTTAATTATCCATATTTTATTTCTGTTTAAGTTGTGGCTGCATAATTTGCAGCAAAGTGCAGTTTGGACTCCATACCATGAACATTTGGGCGCCACTGCGGTAAAGTTCTGGGGTTGTGAACCCTTCGAGACTGACGTGTTGAGTTGTAGTTTTACTGGACGGGAATTTATGGGGAATGCTAAGTGAGGCTGTTTGAGAGAATCACAGCTATTAGTCTTCATTTCCCTCACCACCAATGAAAGGCTGGGATTTCTGAAGGAGCCATGGATTTACAAATTTTCTGTGAATTTTGAAACTGGAGTTTTGTTTGTTAGGAAACTAAGCCAAACATCACAAACTCATCCGATGCATCTTGAGTTTCTCATTTCTGAGTCTTGTTTGTGTGATGGAATCATTTTGCCGAACAAATACAATAGAATCTCATCCTGGAATACAATCTCTCATCCTGGAAATTGCTTTTTCATAGTTCAGAAGCATAAAAAGCCAAACAAACAACCTGAATAACAGTTTTGTACCCATGGGCCATCAGTCTTATAAACAAAGAAAACAAAATAATCTGACAAGAATTGTCACAATTTGTAACAAGTGAGGAGAGGTTGTAATGATGGCCACTAGGAGCACTACACAACTCAAAGCTGCCCACTGCTCCGGGTCTCCCTGCCCCTAGTGGCCAAATTGACAAACACACCCACTTTTCTTCCTTTGTACTTGCGTTTTTAATGATTAGTGTTGTGCAAATATAACCTGACTTGCGCTTGAACTCTGTCTGTCGAAATCACCATGTGAACTCGCCATCTGAGCTCGAACTATCCACACGGTGTGTGTTGATCTTTATTCAGATCAGGTCAAGATGCTGACAAGAAGCCTTTGTAGAACCGAAGATGTCCTAGCACGTGTCCTAGTGGGGCTCCTTCAGTGTAAAACGCCTCGTCATCCGCCTTCAAAGTTGTTTTTCGGAGCGAGGTGCGGCGTAATAAACCTGACATTGTTTGCTGGTGTGATCTCAAGGTCTAGCACGTTGCTCGGAGGCTCTTTGGTCCATTAGACATGCTGCATCCAGATGAATGCTTCCCATTCAGTGTAAAATGCTTTGAAAGCCGCAGTGAAACACATGATTACCGTCGTCTGGGTTGTTATGTGTCGCGTATCGTGTGGTCGGGGGATTTTTTTTTTACGTCTGAGACCAGGTGTATATCCAAACAAAAAAACCAGACTCGTCTCATTGAAGTAATCTGAAATGTTTTAGGTTTGGAGCACACACACATCAGGCGGAATATTCTCCTATAGGATTTATTTTTTTCGTATTATTCATATTATTGATACAACTTTATATTATTGTATACAACTTATTATTCGTATTATTCATATTCATAACTTTGAATCGTAGATCTAATACGTTTTCCGGATGATGTGTTCAGTTAACATTAGATTGATGATTATAAATTATGCTTGTTATGCGTTTATTATTCATTTGAGTTTTTACACTAGCCTACTGTTGTTTTACAATAGTTTTATAACCAGCCAGACCGGGATTCCAACCCACAACGTCTTGGACACACGCTTACACATTCAGACGTGTGTTCTGAGTTTCTGAACATCTCAATATCCCATTTTCATTAGGAAAGGAGTTAGGAGATTCTTTTTTTTTTCTGGAGAAGGTGCTCAGAAGGTCATTATGGAATAGTGTCGGACTGAAATAGTATTTTAACCAGAAAATTATCGTAATTTAGCCAGAAACAAAAAAATAATAATATTTTATTTTTTTAAAGTAAAGTAATGTGATGGCAATATGGCCACTAGGGACCACACTGAATTGGTGCTCTGCATTTAACCCATCTAAGTGAAAGTGGGCAGCCTAAGCTGTGGAACCCGGGGGTGAAGTGGGGTTCAGTGTCTTGCCCAAGGACACTTAGTTGCAGAACCAGCCGTAGGGGGATTAGAACCTGCAACCTTTCGTACATGAGTCCATGTCACCATAAATAAAGCGATAATCTATAGCGGTCGAAACTACACCTCCCATCATGCTTTGCTGCTCACTAGTTCCCTTGAGCCTTTGCGCTAAAGGAGTATAGCGTAAAGCTGACTGGTACATGTTAGACGTAAATATTAGAACAGTCACGTGTTTCTCGGTGTAGCAAACAGCAATTTGATTGTGTTTGACTCTGGTGTTTTTTGTTTCGAAAAAGACGCTTCGTTTTCTGTTTGCTTCGAAGCTTTTACAGCTGATGGTCTTTTTTTCAAGCGCTAGCTGTTAGCCTTTAGCACAACGATCTACTGGATTAAATACGGTCTCCCTATTCAAATATTAATGATTGTTTTTTGTTTAATCTTACTACTTCCAGTGTTATATTTTTCCATGTTAATTGTCGGTTACTGTATTTGGTTACATGAATGACTGGTTAGATAGTGGTTTACCTAGTTTAAAACCGATTGGGTTGAGTTTGTTGTTTTTTTTTTTTGTTTTTTTTTATGATATGGATGATGACATGGGGGAGCAGTGGGCACAACTGCCAATTTACAATTTGCTGGATTTAAAATGATGAAATGGTTAAATGTATCATTATCAAATTTATTAACCATTTATTCCAGAATTTTCCTAGAACTATGGTGGGTTTATATCTGACCCATGGTTTTTTTTTTTTCCCTCACGGTTTTTCCAGTACATCAGTCTGACTTCAGGGTCGATTTGGGGTCTTTCCAAGTAAAGTTTACATTCTTTCCACATGTATGTGCGTTTTCTTCACTGTCCTCCCAAAGTACAAACCTCGGCGTGTCAAGTGTGATGGAGACTGTTCATTTTCTGTAAAGAGTGTGTGAGCGTGTGTTTGTTTGTCTAGCCCTGCTAGAAGTTGGCCGCCTTTTCAGGGTGTTTCCCCCTTTTTAGACCCAACATCTAGAAAACATATGGCTGGAAATAGGGTTATTTGTTATAATAAAGAAAATTTACATCTCAGAAGCATGCAAGTGATGCAAAAAGATGTTAAGAAATAATGAATTTAAATTGTTGTGTACGAACAAACCTCAAACGAAGTCCTTGATGGTATCTCGCACAGCTTTTGGTGGCACGACCATGAGGATTTATTTGCTACAGTTTTTCTTACACAAAACTCTTTGAATTTGCGGAAATTAGCTCTCTCCTATATTTCCAGCATGACACCTTACGTAAATCCCCTTTTTTTATTTTTTATTTTTTTTGGGTCTAGTAAAGTGAGTGAGTTTGTCAATATGGCCACTATGGGTAGTGTTTATTTTTGTTTGTTAAACATCAATTGTTTGGATTGTTTTCTACATCTACTTTGATACAGGAGAGTGCTTTAAAGTGAAATTAAGTAAAAAATGAAAAGTAATAAAAGGCAGCATATTATAGCTTGTCATTTTTTTTTTTAGTAAATTCTAACTTATTAGTTTGGCTATTTTTATAAATAAGTTGTGTAATTCTCCTGTAAATGCGTGCAATTTGGAAAATTTTAAAAAATAACATGTTTTTTTTTCTCTGTCACAACCTTTGTCGTGATAAACTGTTTAAAGCAGCTTCTCTAAATAACGGAAGTGAGTGTGTATCTGACTACCTCCAACACGTCACACTTCATTTTAATGTTTGCTTAAAAATAAATATAAAATTAAATAATAATTTACAAGGCATCTTTTGAGACCCTCAAGGAGGTCACCAACACAATATACACAGGTATATGTCGCCATTTTGCACTTGAATAATTGTCGTCCCAAAATCAATACAATGAAAGTGAGACTGGAAAACAGAGTTAATTAGTTTTGTATGAACATGAACACTTTTGAGCAGTTTTATGTGAATGTTTTGTATTGTATTGTTTATTTTTCTTTATTGTTTATTTTCTAGAATTGTGTGTGTGAATGCTTTTATGTAAAAATGTATACAAAATTAGACACCGTTAATAAAAACATTGAAAATATTTATTAATATATGAATAAAAAAGTGGGTCGTGAAGCAGGAAGAGTTTGGGAAGTTTTGTTCGATATGTTGTGGAACTTTGCGAACGTGGAAAATAAATTGAAGCTGCTCAGGACGGGGAATATTATGTTCTAGCTTTGTAGTTTCTGGATAACAATGAATATTCCATTTCCCTCCCTGAAGACTTGCTACGGAGGCCCAACACTCACAACTTTGTCATGACTTCATCCCTCGCTCGCCCACTCTTCCCACACTCGTCTCTCTCTCCGTTCCCCCGTGGCATCGGTTCACATGCCTTATGTGTGCCCTCGCGCCCTGATATTTCCTGTCACCCGATTTTCTTCTTTTTCAACAGCAGACCGGAGATTGTCGACTTGTCTTTTATGACAGATTGTTGTTTGAATTTTTTTTTTGTTTTATGTGCCATAAAACTAGTTCTAGAGTAAACAAAACACGACCAATGCTTTTACAGTAAATAACCATAAAAAAAGAAACAGTGCTTTGTTGCGTAAACCGATGTCTAGCATAGAAAGTAAAATTTTCTTTATAACCCAAATGTCACTTATTTACAGTAAACAATGTGTAAAGAAAAGTTTACAGCACAGTTTTTACTGTTCAACATGGTCCTTGAAATCTGTAAAAATGCTTGAATTTCAAAAATGTGTTTTCAAGGCCTTAAAAATGCTTGCATTTTTAATGAAGTGCTTGAAAATGCTTGAAATGATAGTGGAATCCGGATAAGTGCACGTCCTTGGGACCGGATCCGAACTTAGGCGGTTCTCCCAGTCTGGTTTCACACGACTTTTGATTCACAGATTCCGAGAGAGAGACACAGATAAAGTGAGTTTGTGAATAAACAGGTCGTGATCACTATGATCCAGGTCTGATTAAAAGTTCAGAAAGTGAGAAGCATGAAGACCTTTATTGTTGCAGTGTTCCCCACTTTGTTACATTTTGATAAACTAAAACACACTTTGCTAACAATGGATAAGAATGGCAGATTTCTAATTTCTTTAAAATTAGAATACACATTTTGCCTATAATGTTAGGAAGGTCTACTAAAATTTTATTTCCACCAATAACACAAAACCTTCCCCCAAAATGGTAATGTTGTGTTTAAGCATAGTTTTAAATATACATTTTACCACAACGGTATGATGCTGGAAAAACTTGAACATGGACCTTGAAAGTGCATGAAAAGTGCTTGATTTTTTTTTTTTATCTTTGAGAAAGTGTAGGAAGCTGGTTCATGTTAATTGTTTTCCACAAATTTGCCTGAGCATAGTGCATTGTGGGTAATGTAGTGTGAAAAGACAGATTTAAGATGATAAAACATTGTCACAGTCTCTCATCCTGAAGAGCAGTAGCAGCAGCCGATGACGAGCTGTACCGATATTCAAAATTCCTTTGATCAATAAAATGGGAACCTTTATTCTTGAGATTCTGTTAAAGAAAATGATCTATTAAAGCACATTTGGAAACATGACAGCATTCTACTTTATCTGTATGGTTTATGAAAATGATTTTATTGAAGGACGAAGTCTTGCAAGCTTCCGCATCGTAATCCAGCTATAAAGCCTTCCAACTGTCCGCACTGGCTCCTGGTCTTGGCATTCTGTGTTAGATGCCAAAGCTTAAAAGTAAATGAGAATCGGAGGGATTGAATGGAAGAATGTGAGTGGAGGAGGTGAAGCGGAACTCCATCAGGCCTTTCATTCAGAGGTCCAGGACGTCTTCTCTTTAAAGGAGTGCAAGGACATCCAGAGCAGTGATGGAGATGAAATGGGATTCGAGATGCACTCTGTGGAAATACATAATTGCTGGTTTTGTTTATGTTGATGTTTTTCTGAGGTTAATGAAAACCCGAAGTGAAGAAAATGCAAACTAAACAATTTTTGTGGTTGTTAAAAGCTGAATTATGCGATGGTCTCTGCACTTGGTGAACTGGGAAACCACATCAAGCTGCGTTATTCTGGTTATGGTGGTGTGTATTCTTGGTTAATATTAACAACAAGTCTTCTGTGTGAACGTTTCTTCTATTTAGGGCTTGTTATTTAATCTAGGGCTTCTATTTAAAGTGTTTTTGAGCGTTAAAAAGACAACAACAGTATATTATTATTATTATTATTATTATGCATTATTATTATAATACTAATAATAGTTATGAATGTACTATCAATGTAATATTAAAGAAAAAAATATAATTACCTAGTTTAGTTCAATGTTGCTTTTTTTTAGTTACTTTTTTTAGTTTAGAATCTATTAGTTCTAATTAGTTCTTATTAGATTTAATAGCTGATAGTTTTGTAGGGAAATGATAAAAATGTACTAATACTGTATTGCAATTTACATTTCAATGTTTTATTTTGAAATTTTGTATTGAAATTTGAATTTAAAATCTAAAATGTATCATCAAAGCTCAAAATATAATAAAGCATCAACATATGTATACATTATTTTAATTCTATGAAACACATCTAGTCTCACTGAACTACAACTGAATTTACTTTGGTTTTAAAGTAGATGGCTATTGTATTGTAATTTTTTTTTCATTATTAAAGCTTCTTTTTTACAAAATAGAGTTTAGACAGAGTGCAGCAAGAGACCATGTTTAATTAGCTTTTTTGGCCTAAGCTTGAATCATTTTGTTCTGATCCATCTATACACTTACTAAATAGCTTTGTATTTTACAATATTTGTAGCAGGCTTCAAATATTCAATTCCAGTCTGTTTGTGACTGGTGTGTGTGTGTGTGTGTGTGTGTAATCCTTCTGAGGAGCAGGAGCTAATCTGAGCGTTAGCTTGGGGATAATAGCGATGACACACCCCAGATAAGTGCTCGACCTATAGAGAGAGCGACAGGAACGAATCTGCGTGTGAACAGATTTTTTTCAAAAGAGTTGAACCTTCCAGAGTGACATTTATATTGTAAATAATACCTGTGTTTGTGGTGTTTGTATTAGTAGTGGGCCATTATTGTTACTAAAACAAATATCGTTAATGTATTCAATATCGATAATATTCAATATTGATAATATACGTTTTTTTGGGAGGTCTTTATGGGAGATTATTTTCATGTGGTACTTTTGCGCGGACGTACACGCTAAGTTCATGTCTAAGTTCACGCGGTTATGTGTGGCAACAAAAGACATATTTGTGAGATGAGATGTTGCTTTTATTAATGCAATTTAAACTGTCGGAAATCGAAAGTGTTTCAAAACGTTGCAGGCACAAACTCAACACACAAATTAACGGAGAGACACCGTCTTGAACGGCAAGTGTCGCAAAAATAATAATAAACCTCAGAGGAAATATTTAAAAATCACTAACCTAAAACGCATTACACTAACATGCACACAATGAAATAGAAAATAAAGACAGGAAGTGCAGACTTTAAAATACATGACCAAATTTAAAAAAGCAGCTCGTGAACCGAATCCAAACTACCGTATTTACACTAATATATAAGCACCCCGCGAATATAAGCACCCCCAAAAATGTATTTTAGTTTTTAACACTTCTGGTTCAATTACGCTAATGTTCTCCTAAACGTATTTTTTTTAATTTAAAAAACCTAAAAAAAATAGGTATTGCACTTGTATCATTTTGATATCATTTTACTTGAATGATAGATAACAAAAAGTCGAGTCTGCCTCACCCGCACGCCACTGCATAAAGACAACAAGTTTCCGTTTATTTGTGATTGTTCCTGACCTGAAATACGCGCATATATCTTTGCGCACATTTGAAATCGTCAGTTATAAGCCCCCCCCCCAAGATTTTGAGTGTCGAAAATTTGAAAAAAGTGGTCCTTTATATTTGCATAAATATGGCAATCATTAATCAACTACAAATGTTGTCAGGTGTCTGTACCTGGTGGAGTTTTCCTGTAAGGGCAAATTACTTTGAACCGACATATGGAGCCTTTTTGCGGACATAATTTGAAAGAGTTTTCAGGAAAAATACTTCATACCTGTTCATTCTCCCTCTCTCTTTCTCTCTCTCTCTCTCTCTTTCTCTCTCCCTATACATATGAAAAACATTTTTTTGGGACTGTACTGTTCTCAACGTCTCCTTTTAAAACTAGAATTGATCTAAAGATAGATGCAAGATGTCACCTCACATATACGAGGTCTTTATTGGGTCTTTGGCAGGTGGAGTTGAGAGTTATGGAAGCCATTAACATTCCATGCACTTGTTTATTTTTCCATATGTGGGTGTGGTTCTGCACTGTCTGTGATTGGAGACGGCGAGGGGCTCGCTGAAGGGTCCTCCACCTTCACCACTCCGCCAAACAAAGAGAGAGGGAATGCTAGATCTAGAGCGCAGCGAGGTGGAAGAGCCGCGGCGTTAGTGCTGGTTGAGTGGGTGGATGAATGGTAAGAGCAACGGAAGCTCTGGAAGAGAATATAATAGGAAGTGCTCATTGGGGGAATTTTATCAATAAGCACACGGAGGGTTATTTTCCCATTTCGGCCACTAGGGAACATATGGGGATGTGTAAGGCCTGAATTCAGCAGTTTTCTGATATCGCCATCTGCAGCATGCTGAAGGTACATTTCGAAACATTGAGGTGATACATTTATTTCTATGTTAGGAAATAAAGCCTCATAAAATATTATTTTGTTATTCACATTTCCTGGTGTTTTTGAGCCCAAATTTAGGACGAGTAAAATACTTCCGTTCATTTAAAATTGGCGACTTTTCACCTTACGACTTTTAATTAGGTCTTTATAGAACTGGTAACTAGTAATTAAAGTTATAAATTAATTAAAATTAAATACATTAACAATTAACTTATTTTTATAGTTAGGCATTAGTACTTTTACTCAAGTATGGTTTTCAGGTACTCTACTTTTGAGCACCATACAACTTTCCTGACGTGATAAACTAATAAATCCGTTTAGCTTACTTATTATGTGCTGTTGACACGCCTGAAGACACTTGTCTGTTAAGGTACGTATATGTCAGTCCGGGATTCGAACCTGTGACCTTGCTATTGCAAATCAAGCGCCAAATATTTGGCCAGAACTGCTCCAGGACTTTAAATGTTGTTTTATACTGTAACGTGCATCTTATTAAGTTTGATTTACACTCTCGCTGGACAGTCAGTTGTGCTATTATACGATCAAAGCGCTGCCATTTATTTAAGTGATGCTCGTCTCTGGCGCCTTGTGCGGTCATGTGACTTTACTGTGCAGCGTGAGACCAGATCAGTTTCATCAACAGTTTAAACTGAAGAGTTTCACTGACAAAAATCACATTTTCCCATGAAACCCTGTATGTGAAGCGGGGTCGGATTTTCTGTGGCAAAGGGCAAAAAAACCAGTTGTTTAAAAGAAAAACATATGCGTATATTTTTTTTGTATTATTACTGTATAACTGCAAATAATACTATATATTTTTGTGATATATTATTGAGAATGCAAAGATGCAAATTAGTAAAACATTTTTAATTCATTATTAATTAAACATGTTTTGATACATTTGATATTAAGATTCTTATTTTATGTTTTTATTGTACGTCAATTGTTTTACACATTCATTTATCTAAATAGGGAAATTATGATTAGTTAAAACCTTTAGTATACATTTATTTGATATTCTGGTTATTTCTTGTTTGTTTTTTCATATTCTGAAACAAAGTATATTTTCCGCATTAAAAAATGTAGTAAAAAAAATATTTTGCAAACTTGTAATCATAATCAAAGGAATATGTTTAACCACAATTTTTTCGTATGATACAAAAAATGCTCCAAAAAGTACGAACACAAGAGCACAGTCATATATTTCCCAAATCATCCCTAATTAAAATGAACATGGTTTGCAGGAACGTCACATCGGCTTAGATTGCCTCAGATTCTTCAAATGACTTTACAAACCAGGCGAATGTGTCTCATCCTCCCAGATATTAGACTTCAGGTTGTCTTATCTTATCTCAAAGGCTCCGAGAAACAGAGATCCCTTCCAAACCAACCAGAAATGGAAAAAGTGGTTTAGCAAAACGGATGACTTCCAACCCTACCATTTTCCTTCAGCAGCGGCGGAAATCCGAGAGTCACCGGCAACGATCTCAAACAAACCATAGATTGTTCAGAGAGACGTGATGCTTTTAACAGAAGTGGATGTAAAAAAGCGAAACGAGGATCAAGAGTGTTCGAAACTGATACTCGGCCCACCGGTCAGTGCTGAGAAAAGACTGAGAAAACCTTATTGATTTGCCAGTGACCAATAAAATCAGACTCACACCGTCTTAGCTCCCAAGAAATTCCACTCTGAGTCGGCCTCTGGATTATGGAAACCATTTCTCTATTCAAATCTACTAATCTATGTTGATTAATAGTCCTTGGTTAATTAATAGTAAATTGTGCGGGTTATAAACACACAAACCTGGAGCAGTGGGCAGCTGGGATTTGAACTGGCAACACTTGTGTGGGTAGCATGTTGACTTGTATGGTCGACTTGTATGTGCATGCAGTATACGCTTTTATTGGCTCAATAACAGAAATAAAGAAACATTAGTCGTCGCGACACTTAACAGAGACAAAATAACACTGAAAGAAGTAAGATTAAACTAAATACAGTACAATCATTTATATTACTAGCTTAGCTTACTAGTTTAGCACAGTCAGCTACAAATGAGTCCAATGTGTCATTGCAGAAACAATCTAAAATGTAGAACACGGGAAAGAAGTAAAAAAAATATTAAATAAACAGACACAATCAAAACGCTTGGTGTGCTAAACAGGGGATAATAATCCTTCCTCTTCACACGGCGTCAGATAAACAGAACTTGAAACAGGCCTGAGCTTCAAACAATTGCTCAGCTCATGAACTGAGTGTGACTGGAGAGCAAAGGATCTTTGGAAATGAAGTCTTGACCACTAGAATCAACTTTTGGTTATCAATTATTCAAGTAAAACAATATCAAAATGATACGAGTCACAGGTTAGGTTTGTTAAATAGAGAAAAAGTGTTTTTAAGAAAATATTAACGTAATTAAACCAGAAACGTTAATAAAAAATAAAATACACTTTTTGTGTATTTTGTGTATTTTGTGCCTGAAAATTCAGGGTGGTGCTTATATGTGTAAGTGTATTAAAAAACAAAGAGAGGGGGAAAAAAACGATGTTGAAATGCGTCATGAATAAATGACAGGCTTCCACAGGCCATTTAATATTTAATTATGATTTAAAGTGGTGGATTTTACTTATAATCTGAGAGAGAGGATGTGTACACCTGATGGGATTAAAATGAGACTATGCTCACCTCTAGTTAATACTCTATATAATAAGATTATCTACTACTACTTCTCTTTTCACTTTTCAATTAAGATTATATATAATGTAAATTATAAAAAAATATTAATATATGTAAATATCTTATTTGAGATTAATGATATCTAGATTTAAAAAAAAAAAAGCAACAATCTGTGCCATCTGATTAGTACAATAAGATTTACATATACAGTATAATAATATGTTTATTTGTGGATTCTGAGGGTCTTCACTCATTAGTCCTCCACTCCATGGGGTGTGGAAGGAAACAGCCGGAAGAGATGACCTTCACTCCTCCATCAAGGAAACGCAGTCTGTGAGCACAATCCACCCCGCTTCCAGCTGTGAAAAAGCACTTTCATTTCATCGCATTTCATAAAGATGGTCACAATTTACACTGTCAAAATGAGTAAATACAAATAATACAAATTGTTATATTTATAATATTTTTATTTTTCGCACATCAACCAATCGATCAACATTCCACACGTATCTTTCATAGAGTTCTCACTTCCCAAACTGGGCTTACGAATACAGAGAAGGCCGTGTTCAAAACACAATAGGCTAAACCAAATTTCTTGCTTTGGAGGAGGAACATAAAAATAAAAGTAAACCTCAAATAATTTTCATTAACATAACATAAAGGCAAAATAAACCAGAATCTAAACAAATCTGTGATAAATTTGAAATATGCAAAATAAATATACAACACATGCACTAGGTTCATAATAAACACAAAAATAAAACCATCATCACCCTCTACCCAAAATGGATCGAGCCCAAACCTATAAGTGGCTGTTTAAGGGCCACGCCTTCTTTTTTTAACAAACAAAAAGAAGTAGTGAGTGGGTTTCTAACTTGTTTTAATAAAATGCTTTAAACCAGATGGATATAATTCTTCAACCTATAGTTTGAAAAACTAAAGGGAACTGACAACTTGTGCTGACAGTAACAAAACTGTGCTTTCTGTGATGGCCCTCGTCATCACATAATAAAAAGACACATTTTCTTTGTTGTGCAAAAAAAATAATTGCAGAAAATTTCGTGTAGAGTGAGCTCTCGCTACTTCGTGGTTCGACCATCTCGGATATTGCGGATTTTCCGGAAATTTCAAAATGAACCACGTTATATGATGACCCCAAATATTAATACTAATAATTTTGTTAATTCTATTAATAATTAGTAATATCTGCTCTTACTGATGGTTCATTATATTACGTCAGTACAAAATAAATAAAACACTGAATGAAAAGTGAATGTTCCAATGCTGATAGATGACGAATCAGCTTTTCCACGCTTTCGTTTCTGAAACAATTTATTTGACGTGACATGCTAAATGTCTCCATCAAATTGACTAGTGGAATTGTTGAGCGACTTCAACGTCAAAGCCCAACTCTTTGGACATAAACGTCGGATAAGGCAAAGGAAGCGAAATGAACACATTACGTGAACATCGCAAAAGCATTTTAAGTCGCTTCATAGTCGAAACGATTCTGGCCTTGATTCTGACGGCTGGGTGAGTGGACCATCACTTGTCTCTGTTTGGGCTGCTGGTGGTTATTCAGCTTGGAACTGGCCTTCTGCTCTCTTTCCAGGGGTCTCCGGAATTTTCCAAGCTCCCGCAGAGGGGTGTTTAGAAATGATGCACAGTTGGGCATCCACGGCTCTTTCAGATGAACTTGACTTGCTCCATTCAGCTGGTCTGATCTCAGCTGCCAGAATGAAACAGAGCCTTGTTGTCCTCGGAGCTGGTTAAATACTCGTTGAATTGTAATGTTCTTCCCGAAGACTTGGTTTAAATAGTGTTCTGGGTTTAATAAGTCATGGATGTTGAGTCGGCGAGGTCAATGTGGCCACTAGGGGCAGTATGGGAAGTGTTTTTGCACACACACACACACACACACACACACGTGATGAAGTGACACACACACCAGGAGCAGTGGGCAGCCTGAAAAGATGCGTTTGCCCAAAGACACTCCGCTTTGGGATTTGCAACTTTTTTTAGTCTGTTGTTGTTGGTTTTTTTTGGATTGTATTCAGCTTTTACACAGGAAGTTTGTCACATGGTCACACTCTTGCCTGAACTTTTCTCACGGTTCAGATTTGCTTTCATTGCCGGTTTGTATTTTTTTTCGTATGTTCGGAGATGTTCTCCCCAAGCTGATTGCACGATTTGCTTATTAACCTCGGCTTTGATTGCGATCCCTCTGGAATTCCTTTGGTCTTAGTAGAGCTCAGTACCTTTAGATTTCAATTATGTTAAGTAGTTGTACGCAATCCAATCTCCGACGTGACCATGTGGAAGCTCATTTGAAAAATAAAAGTTCTGCTTTTACTCTACAAAGTGTTCAAATGCCTTGGGAAGTTTTGGAGAAAAACTCTAGTCTCCATCTCCAAGCAGAGTTGTAAAATTCCCATGAATTTTACATGTAAACAGCTCCGAATTTGCCATTTTGAACATCGAGCAACATTTCCTTTGGCGAGCGCCTCGTCCATCCACAGTCTGAGATGTTTGGTTGTCGGGTTTGTGACCTGCCCTTGACTTTTTTTCCGAACAAACAAGGAAAAGGAATATCACTTGCTGATCACTGATACGTGAACCAGAGAGTTTGGAGCCGGAGTATTGTGAAAGCCTTTAGTGTCGTTACGTTTGCGCCAATACAGATTTTTTTGGTACACATGGTTCATGTTATCATATGTTAACTTTTTTTTTACGCAAACTCCTTGAAGACTGTAAAAAGAACCATGTGTGAAAGTTTTCGGGAGACGGGAGAATTGTTGATTACTCTCTCAGGGCAAGAGGCGCGGCCATACTGTTTGTATTTGGCTCCATGGAAACCAATGATAATTTTGTGAGTGGACGGCAGATGTTTTTGTGTGAGTGTGTGAGTCTGTGTGGAGGCAGTATGTAGAGTTTGTGTGGATATCTTGCGGCAATTTTAGAAATATAAAAATATAATATTTAGTAATGTTATAATGACACTCAATATACATTCTCCTGCAAATGTTTTATTTTTACTTATTTACATTTGTATTGAATGTACAACATTTCAGATCCCTTATAATCCGTTCATGTTTAGACAATTTTTCAATCTTAATTTTCTAATATTTCAAGATTGGGAAATTTAATAATTATACAGATATTAACAATTTTTATTACCGTATGTCTTCAATTATGGGACTGTCTCTTTGCAATTAAGACGGACTGTCTCCAATAAACGGCTGGCGGGAATGCGTGGTAAGCAATTAAACGCATGTCTCCAATAGTAGCCTGTTTTATAATATAATATAATTTATAAATAATATTCAATAAAATAAAATTCAATATGAAATTCTTTTTTTTTTTTTTTTAAGAGCCTATCTCAATTAGACCATTTGAGTAATTGTTTGAATTGGAAGATATACGGTAATTATTTGTTTTAATTATTTTTACAATTTACGTTGTAGAGATTAATATACGCATTTTCAACGACTGTCCCAAAAGGCCTCGAGTTTGTGAGGCTGTGAGGAAAAGTCACGGCGGCGCCATGTGATGCTCCGCGCCACACAAACATTACAAAATCAGTTGTTGTGCTGATGAAAGGTTCTGGGAATTTTCTGGAAGAAGGGGATTTGCCCAAAAAAAGCAAATTTTTTATGGTGAACTACAGGATTGTTTGGGTAAAAAAACAAGATTGGTTGGGTAATACAACCTTTTGATTTCAATGTTTCCAGCTGTATGTAAAGTGTATGTAGATCGAATTGTGTTATTGTTTTCTTTCATTTATGATCTGAAATGTTTTCGAGGCTTTAAGACAAGAGAACATTTTGTTACATCATGTTTTAGACTAAACGTCCTTTCGTCATTCCACATACTGTTATTTGTATTTACAAAATTCATATTCATATTGGGAATAAATGGATTAAGGAAGATCGTCCAGTGGGCGTGGCTTTTTAGATTAAGGTTCAGATTATTTCCCACATACAAACAGCGCGTTTGATCCTTTTACGATTTGCGTAAGTATCTTGAGCAAATGGAGATTTGACTTGGTGACAGGCGAACTCAAAAGCCAGATCCTGTTTCCTATTATCTTCCTTTTTCAAGTCTTTCATGTGCCTGGTGGTTATCATAATATGTTGACTAGATAAAAAAAAAGCAGCTCACGATTCAAAGAGCTGAAGGTGAATTCATTTCCCCCGTGGAGTCTCTCCGCAGATAAACCCCGAGTTCATGTAGGAGTTACAGCTGATGGGAAAACACAGCGTTTGACAAGCTGCATCCGCTAACGCTAACGGAAAAGTGACTTTAACTAGCCGGTTAGCTGGTTGACGCTCAACTTGATTTGCATATACTGTCGTGTACTTGCCTAGAGACTGACATTTATCATTGGATTTCCATTCCAAAAGCGAAAAAAAAAAAAAGTTTGGGTTAAAAAGTTTAACCGCCCTTAAAAGGCTTTGTTTTAAACGTTTAAACCTTTAATCAACTCCACACCCTCTTAGACAAGCAACTTGCAATCAGCTTTGTCGCTTTCTCAGGCTAATGAAAAATAATAGTCATTGCAATGACGAATGGAGTGAAGCTGACACGGAATTAAACGCAGGACTTTTGCAAAACAGTCTTGTGATACCTAGTGAATTTGAGAAAAAAAATCACTAAATAGAAAAAATGTTTAAAACGACATGAATGTTGAAACAGCTATTTATTTCCACCACTAAAAAGAGTCCCATTTTTTTGTGCTTTTACTATGTTGCATGTTTTTTTTCTATTCAGACTTTTAGAATATCCAACGAAAAATGGAGAAACACGCCCAAATGCCAAATTCGTGTAGTTTTCTGAGGTGTAACTGAAGACCATACTCAAGTAAAAGTACAAATGACTTACTGTATTAATTACTCCATTACAAGTTACAAGTCACTAATTCCAAGAAGACTTGCGTACAAGTAGCAAAGTATCCAGTTTTAAATGAACTCAAGTATTTTGCTAGTACTGAATTTAGGCTCAAAAAACAGCAAAAAAGGGTGAAAAAAAAGAAACTCTTTATTTCCTATTTCATTCAAATATAGTGGAGTAAAGAGTACAGATACAGATCACAAGTGTAAAGTTGCGACTAAAAGTTGCTTATATTTATGATAATCAGTACAAGTACAAAGTAGCCAAAAATACTTAAGTAAAAGTCAATTTACGATAATAATCAATGTGCATAGAACTATATACGTCCGATTAAACTGTCTTAACAACTGACGAAGCTTTTACTCCACATTTTCATTCTGTTTTGCATAACCAGACGTTTGCACTAAAATGAAAGTGCCTGTGACCATCATTCTGGGAAATGCCTGAAATGTTCAGTTTGTTCCAGAATTGAGAACAGGTTGGTGTAGGGACTGTATATACACTACCTGTATTGTTGAACGCTCCGGGTGGGTTAAACATTAGCCTGCGGCCATAGTTATTCTGCCCTTCCCTGAAGGATCAAACAAAGCAGCCGTGTTCTGATAACAGATGGAATGATGGCCTTATTTGATACGGGACATAAACTGTCTGTCTGTCTGTCTGTCTGTGTGTGTGTGTGTGTGTGTGTGTGTGTGTGTCCAAGGAGAAAGTTTTGTGGAGTTTTATGGAGCTTAATCAAAGTGCCTCGTGTCATTCTAGCACCTTTATTGGCTTCCAGTGTTTCACAGAACCTCAGGGTTTGTTGACGTGAGATCACATGGGTCACATGACGTGTTATTTTCACACAAGTGGACTATATATTTCTTCATAGACCCTCCTGTTTATGGGGCGTTGTATAGACCACATTTCCAATCGTTTCTTGCCTATATTTTGGACCATATTTTAATATTGTAGTTATTTATATTGGTTACTTACTGTGTATATTTTACCATTATCTCGTCTTTCTTTTTGTGCCAAACGGTGTAGCAATACGAATTTCAATGTAACCCTGTGACACAATGACAATAAAGGTATTCTGTTCTATTCTACAATGTAGTCTTACAGCAATTTCCCTGTAGAACGACATTGAACAAGATTTTAACGAGTTTGGTTATTCATAAAGCATATTTAAAAGAAGCCGAAGTTGCAACCTATGTCCCGTGCAATGAGTGTGAAACAAAACAATACTATCAAGTATAAAAGCAAAAAAAATAAAAGTATCAAAGCTAAACCCCAACAAGAAAGGAAACGAAAAATTGAAAAACCGAGCTAAAACGAAGTAAAAAATAGAACAAAGCGTGGACATAGCGTGGTTTCACACTGGAAAAACCACAGATCACCATTAGATATAAACCGTGAACGTGGAGAGGCAATTGATTATTGTGCCGAATAGAGTAAATAAATCACAAGTGTATTGAGGAGCTTTATAAAACTCTGAAGAGCTTTATAAACGTAGGGCAGAATTTAAAAATCTACACAGGAGTTAACACTTTAATGAGGCCAGAATTAATCGACGTGGTCACGTTTTCCAGTTTGTAGTCTAGCTGCCGCCTTCTGAACCAGTTGCAGTTGATCAAGTGATGATTTATAAAGACAAAGAATAGAAGATACAAAACATTGGCGTTAGAAAAGCATGAATTAGAGCCTGAAGATCTTTTATGGAAGGACTGTTTTTTTGGGGGGTTTGAAAACTTGGGGCGTGCTTCTAATCACAGATTTCAAACATGCACGTAAATATAAGCGCTAAATTTTCCACATTTCAAGTCAGGAGCAATAACAAATAAATGGAAATACTTTGTCTTCATGTTCACAAGTTTGATTTGTTTAAAGAAGAAAAAGACGTGTTTTAAGAGAAGTATTTAACCAATTTTTTTTGTGCCTGGGTGGGTGCTTATATGCTTATATTTCGGGTAAAAAAGGCATGTATTGATCTTTATTGTAAAATCAGTGTAATCTGTTTTTCAGACATAATTAGGTTAAAACTACCACGAAGGTTCCGAACACAATCCCATACTAAAGAGAAGGGGACAATGTTTCTGTTATGCGGTAATACATTCATTTAATTCCAGAAAGAGAACGCTAGTTAAAGAGTAAACTGGAAAGATTAAGAAACGTGCCAATTTGGTTAACGAAGAAAGTAGATGCATATTTGCACCAGTTCTGTCTGATTTATTCTGCATGTCTGAGATAATTGTGGTAAAATTCCTGACTGGAAATGTTTCCGACTGAATATTGAGTACTGTATATCCTATTACTGGACTGTCAAAATATTTTAAATGGAAACCTTTGACTTATTGTCTGTGTGACCTTTTATCTTTATTGTCTCGTGCTCTCATGGCTGGAGTAACTTTAATGAATACGCGATGAAGCAAAATAGATTGTATCTTGGAATAGATACACCAGGTCATCTATGTGTAATGGTGGCTTTGTCATTTATACAGTAATACTGTTTTATGCAGTTGCTGCAGTACTGTTGACGTATTTTTAATGGGCATTTGAAAAAAATAATATGGAGTAAAAATAATGTTTAAATTTATCTTTTTTTGTCGTTTTTTATGCATATTACAAATGTCAAAGGTCAATGGCATAAAATAAATGCCCCATAAAATGGCATGGTTAATTTAAATGCTGTGAAATATTTAAAATTATCACGGGATTGAATAGAGCCTGGATTTACGACCCTGGCTACATTATCATAGAGATCTTTTTTAGTGCCATAAGACACTGTGGAGAGAAATAATAACTTTTTTTAAAGTTTTGATTTGAAAGTTTTGATTCAAGATTTGCTGTTTTAATTTTAAATTCAACTCATTTAACTGAATTATAGCATTGACGCTTACTTGAAAAAAGAAACTCATTTTACGCAACACAAACCTTTTTACGCACATTTTTTGAGTTTCTAAAACATTTCTTGCTTGTTGATACTTGTGCTTTTGTGACGCTTTTTACACCGCAAACTTGATTCACATTTATACTTTTTTCTTTTCTTTTCTTTTTTTTTTTTTTTTCTTCATTTTTCCCTTTAACTGGAGGAAAGTCAAAGTGATGATATCATTTAATTATCCAATCATCAGCCAGGCGCATTAGCTGTCTGGAAATCCGAGATGGAATCCCGAGTATTTATTGCTCGTCTGCACTAAACCGTCTCTTGTTCAATTCCAGTGGAATTCGTGTGGAATTGGCTAATCAGGTTATAAAGGACATCGAGGTTGTATTTCGTATCTCTACTTCCTACCACAACCGGAGGATCGTAAACAATGACCTAATAGAAGTTGGGACACAAATGGGCGGGGGATCGGCGTTCCCTGCGTTTTGATTGGTCTGCGCACTTAGTCAAGGAGGCAGGATTAGTTGGTCATGTGATCGCTTTAGTTTTGCCCGAAGTTGATCCGTGCGAATACACTCCCACATACGTCTCTCTCTCTCACAGACACACACACACACACACACACACACGTCGCCGCCGTTGAGTTCCCCCTTTTCCACGAGGAGTGTTGAGAAAATCCGTCTCCGGCCAGTCGTGTGGATTTGACGGCTCGTTTGGTCAGTTTTGGGAGAGTTGAGTCAATTTTAATCCTCTGAGGTAATCTGGGATTTCTGACGCGGGAATGAGAGAGAAGCGCGCGAGCCCTCACTGGACTTTCACTCGGTGAGGAGCAAAAAGGTGAGTTTGTCTGTGCATTTTCACCACTAAACACATCTTTCGTCCGCTAAAATCAAACTTGATCTGTTGGAAAAACAAACAATACGTCTACGCCGAAATGCACACCGCATGTATCTCGAGCGCTTCCAGGAGTTTCTCTTCAAGTCTTTTTTTTTACGGTTAACTTTGTTCGAATTTCCGACACGTTTCGCGAATGTCTTTTTGGTAATTAACGTTCCAAACGGCGTTTTTCTCCCTCAGATAGACACGCGGGCCACCGAGACTGTTGTTATTCCGCGCGCGCGAGACTCTTTGCTATTTCGCGCGCCAGACTCTTCTTCTTGATGCTGAAACCGGAGTCTGAGAATCTCTCGGCTAGTGTTTTATTTTTAGAGGCGGTGAAGATAAAAATAAAGGGCACGACAGGTTGCCGCTGGGGGGAGGGGTGTTTGGGTGATGGCGCTGAGAGACTCGGTACTGTACACTGACCTCCAAAGTGAAGTTGTGTTATTCGAGTTTCCCCTCTTTCTGCTCCGGTAAACGTGTGGATGTCATCACCTCCTGCCGGAAGTTCGGGATTCGATCTGTGATTAGATCATCTGCTCGCTTTTGTGGTCCGGTTTAGACTTTAATCCAGAGGACAATACTCACTGGCCACTGCTGTGTAACTTTACTTGTATAGTTTCGTCAACTTTTGTGGCGCTGAGTATGTATGTATGCGTGTATTTTTGGTCTTTTCCTTAGTTATTGTCTTTATTATTTGCCAGTTTTCCTGTATGATGCTTTTGTTGGTTAATAACGATCTTTCCCAGACAAACATATTGGATCCAGCATCCCACCCCAGAGCGATGACGTGTTTTACGTAAAACCGTCAATAGACTGGGACTGAAGTGTTATATAATTTCATGACATCTGTTTCCTTTCCCCCCTCATTGATTTTTTTTTCTGGCTGGATTTTGAGTTTGAATAATGCATGGATGATCTAAATATAGGTTTAGTCTGCATTGTCTGTTTGTTTACTTGGTTTAGTATTGTATCTTTTACTTTTAGCTCATTTTACTTGGTTTAGTGTTTTATTTTTTATACATTTTTTTGTCTCAACGCTATTAGTTCTCAGAATATTGTTGCAATTTCAAGGGTTTTAGAAGTTCAAAATCGTACTATCTATGGTCGTCGTCTGCTGGGAGCAACATTTCATTATTGAGTGTTCTTGTCTTGCTCATAGAGGAAAATGCAGTATTTTTTTAGTTTTACTCTTCAGTTTCTGGGAGCTGGGTGTGTCTGAGCTGTCGTCATCCATCAGCCTGTTCTCTCTGGTTCTAATATCTTAACTAAAACAGATGGTTGATTTTTGCAATTTAGTTCAAGTTTTTTGGGGGGAGTCTCAGTTGGTTGTATTTTTTTCTCCGTTGTTATTGTTTTTTATTTATTTATTTTTTTGTTATTTTTATTTATTTGTTTACATTTAATTTATTATCAGTTTAATTTAGTTTTTTATTTTATTATTTTAGTCATAAATGTATTTTTTTTTCTTTACCACACTAGTAACCAGACTTTTTTTGATTATTTAAAAAGTTACTCAATTCTTAAGTTGCACGTTTTGTTCGGCACGTTCGTACTTGAAGCCCACCGTGTGTGTGTGTGTGTGTGTGTGTGTGTGTCTGCCAGAGCTTTGAGTCTTTAATCTGAACCATCCTTCCAAGTGCCATTTGACCCGAATGAGCAGCTTAGCAACGTACGGCAGAGAAAAGGAGCCCCTCGGCCCCCCTGGAACGAGCCAGAGAAGAGAGTGAGCTGAAAAAGATCAGAGTGAGTGAAAGATCAGAGAGGAACAGGTGAACGCTTTCTACCCACAGCCTGGCACAGTTCGACACACAAGCAGATGTGATTTCAAAAGACGTCCGTGCCCACCATGGTTGGCGGTTTATTATTGACGACGAAAGATTGCGTATTCTGGATTATGGAGTTAATCGCAATTCAACATTTATTTATAGAGCACGTTTAAAAACAACAGGATTTGGTTCTCGGCGTCTGGTTTGGATCGGAATGGGATTTCTGTCCTAACTCTGCTTTTTGTCCCGCTGCTCTTTTGTCACTCGTGCTTCCTGTGGTTTTATCATTAGAGCTTTGTTAGGGCCACGACATTAAAGGTTGTTGGAATGATTCTTACGAAAGGTTACACGTTTAATTTATAACGTTAAGTGTGCTGAATGCTCAAATGATTGTGTGTTGTTGTCGTTATGCACTTCACTAAAGCGTCTGGTTTTTTTTTTTTTTTTGCTGATTTGGAAACTAGTTTTTGTGTTGACAGGCCTCATGGCTCAAGCAAACGTGACGGTGTTGTCCTCTGGATGACCTGACATCATCTCTGCTGACGGAGCCATTTCTTTTTGTGTTTAAAGTATATTACTGTAGTCATGTGTGTCGGACTAGGGGCCCGGGGGCCACAAACGGCCCACCATACAATTCTGCCCAGCATATGTAAAATGGAGCTGTTGTTTATAGTAATATTGATTGAACTACAGATCCCATAATGCAGTGCTTTACATGTCTTGGTATAAACAAAAGAATACGTTTGTAACCTCTAACTGTTTTTCAAAACCCTTTTTGCCCAACTTGATTATTTTCATCATATTTCTTGCTTGTATTTTCTATGTCATGTATTCTGGAAAAGAATTCCTGTTTTTATTCACGTCTATGTTCTATTAGTGTCGTTTTGGTGTGTTTTTTTGTTGTGGTGTGTTTTAAATTGTGGAAGCTATTCGGGCCCCTGACTTGAAGTTCGTGATGTTGTTTTAGATAAGAAGTGAGGGGTGTTTTGGGGTGGTTTTTTTTTTTTTTTTTTTTAAACAAAAGATAATTATGTATGTACTATTTAATGGTAATAGTTGAAAAATTTGCTGCCACAATTTTGACATTTAAAAAATGACTTTGTATTTGAATTGATTGTGTGTGTGTGTGTGTGACAAACTTTGTTGAAATTTCCACAATTGATGATTCATGACATAAAATAGTAA
>MU204413.1:6692271-6705559 GCA_017309775.1 Paedocypris sp. Pulau Singkep
CTGAGTCTCGAATTGGACTAGGCAGAGCATTCCATAGTTTGGGTGCTAAGTATGAAAAGGATCTTCCTCCCTGGTAGATTTTAGAGATTCGCGGTATTATAAGTTGGCCGGAGTTTTGAGAGCGCAGCAGTCGTGTAGGCTCGTAGTAAGTGATGAGCTCACTGAGATATAGAGGAGCTAAACCGTTTAGTGCTTTATAAGTGATTAAGAGAATTTTAAACTGGATGCGTAAAACATCCAGTAAAACATTTGTGGGTGGATTTCACAAGTGGTCCCGGAATGTGACTATCACGATAACCTCGGAAATATTTTGTAATCATCTTTCTCGATTTGAGATCATGCCGGAATGTTTACGGCGCTGAACCCTGCTCTTTCTTTTTGTGTGTAGGTTGAGACTAGAAGAAGAAGCTAAGACAGACATGAGTAGTGAGGTGAGCGACGGCACCGTGACCTCTCCTCCTCTTCCTAGTGTGGGGAGAAAGGAAGGATACTTCGACCGCATCAATGAAAACGACCCCGAGTACCTGCGCGCTCGCAACATGTCTCCGGATCTGCGGCAGGACTTCAACATGATGGAGCAGAAGAAGAGGGTGACACAAATACTCCAGAGTCCGGTAAGAAAACACGGATGTGATTAATAAATATAGCTGCAGGCATTTATATATATATATTGGGTTCGGTCAAAGTGGTTGGGTTTTGATCTAACAGAGAAGTTCTATGGTTGAACGTGCACGTGGACATCAATTTGGGTTATCGATGAAGTCCCTTAAAATACATTTTATTGCGTTTAATTGAATTGAATTGAAAGTTCTTTATTCGTTCTTTATAGGGTAAAATTTCACTGTTGTAGCAGCAGTACAAGTTTACAATAAGAAGCATCAAGCATAATTATATATAAAAAAATAAAATAACGCTTTGGCCGTTTGGGTTTTCTTACGGGTGCTTGAAATCCTTGAAAATCCTTGAATTTCTATAATGTGTTTTCAAGGCCTTGAAAATGCTTGATTGTTAAATGAAGTGCTTGAAAAGGCTTGAAAATGTAATTATACAGTGGAATCCGTATAAGTTCACGTCCTCGGGACCAGACCCAGACTTGCGGTTTCTGCGTTAGACGAGTCACTTGGATGACTACTGCCCCACTACTTCTTTAACTACTACAACTATAGACTGTATTTCAATCATCAAAACGTAGCATTTTCACTGTTCTTTCGTTTGCTGCTCTTTGTTTTATAGAATGCGTGATATTTGGCTAAGACGAATGCCAAAATGCTTTGCGATGGCCACCTGGAATGGATGGAATTATTTTCTGATTGTAAACGTTGATTTGTTCCACAAGTGACGTTGGTCGTACGAGATTTCAACACCATGTTAATACTAAACTTTAGATTTAAACTTTAGCACATAAAAATGTTAATGCGTTAGAGATCCCCAACCTTTTTGTCTTCACGGACAGGTCGACGTCTGATAATTTTACTGCGGCCTTGGGTTGGGTAATTTTTCAGTATATATAGTATATAGTATATATAGGATTTAACATTTTGCGGCGTTCATACTGGTGCTTGAATTCCCTGAAACTGCTTGAATTCCAATAATGTGTTTTCAAGGCCGTGAAAATGCTTGAATTTTAAATGCAGTGCTTGAAAATACTTGGACATTTAATTATACAGCAGAATCTGGATAAATGCAGGACCCGAACGGAGATAATATTTTAGATTTTAGTATATAATTTGATATTTAACATATAATAATATTTAATTGTATTTAAACATGCATTCAAAATAAAAAAAAAAACAGTTATTCCTAAAGATGAATATAAAGTGATTTAACATTTTAACTTACTGGAACCATTGAAGACAGATTTGAAATAAATGTAATAAATCTATTTGTTTTTTTTTTTGTTTGTTTTAAAATGTCAGATACCTTTTTATACTTTTCTATTTTTACGTTTATACTTTGAACAAAAAACTTCAACTTTGTAGTAATCGCTAAAACATGATGTTTTATTGAAGTTTACATTAGAGAAAACTTTCCCTAAATGTTTCATTTTTATTCAGGCCTGGCTTTAAATAATTTTACCACAACTGCATGATGCTGGAAAAACTTGAACATGGACCTTGAAAGTGCCTAAAAAGTGCTTGAATTGTATCTTTCAGAAAGTGTAGGAGCCCCTATTATAATAGTATTTATTTGTATTTAAACATGCCAAAATACAAATATAAAGTGGTTTAGCATCTATCTAGAATGAGGACCAAAACTTGAAAATGGACCTTAAAAGTGGTTGAATTTGATCTTTCAAAAAGTGTAGCCTGGTTCGAAGGTGAAGTGTGACTCCAGATGTTTCCTGGTGAAGGGTCCGAGCTGAGCGTGTCATGTGCTGTGACGTATTAAATTACAGTTCTATCACACACAGCAAACTCCCCCGTGTTAGATCCACCCTTATTACACACACCACAGAAACATCCACATGTCACGACTAAACACAGTCCAGCTGCCGCAGCACACACACACACAAGATTACAGTCCGCACACACTGGGGAGATTACAGAGAACATACTGGGCAGATTACGCCGCCGCAGACGTTTCAACAAAACACATGTGGCTTTTTGTAAAGAAATGCTCCGTGTTGATCTGAAGAGCCGCCGTCTGTCGTGTCGTGTGCTGATCTCTGTGTGGGAAGCCGCGCGTTGGTCATTTACAGTGACGACGTAAGAACACAGTGAAAAGAAATGGGCTTTTTTATATCAGTAGTTCAGCGTGTTGTGTGGCTTTTTAGTCTTGGGTTTTAGTCTCAGTTTTAATGCTTAAAATATGCGATGCTGGGATGGATGGATGAATCGATGGACGAATGGATTGTGGGATAGTTGGTGGGATGGATGAATAGACGGATTGTGGGATAGATGGATGGATGGATGGACAGATAGATGTTGGATTTTGGAATGGATGGATGGAGAGTGGGATGGATGCATGGATGAATGAATAGACAGATGGTAGGGAAGATGGATGAATGGACAGATGTTGGGATGGATGGATGGACGGATGGTGGTGTAGATGGATGAATGGGCAGATGTTGCGATGGATGGACAGGTGTTGGGATAGATGGTTGGATGTTGAAATGGATGGAGGGATTGTGGGATGAATAGAATAATGGACGGATGGTGGGGTAGATGGATGGATGAATGGACAGATGTTGGGATGAACGGATGGATGGATGGATAGATGTTAGGATGAATGTATAGATAGATAGATGGAGCGATAGATTGGTAGATAGATATGTTGGATGGGTGGATAGATTGACACACAGACAGAAAAATAGATCAGAACTAGAGCAAATTTTCTTGAAAAAACGTGACTTTGACTGTTTTATTTTATAATCTTCTTAGATTTGTGTTTTTTCAGGGAAATCAAAACCTTGGAAGTGGAAAAAAAATCCTTTTAAATATTTTATTGGCACGTGTTTGCAGAGCTGCATAATTGACTCGTGCGTGTGTGTGTGTGTGTGTGTGTGTTTAATAGACTTGGTGGAGTTACTACGCTCTGACTTCTTCTGGGCCGTCACAAAGCAAACAGATCTAAGCGTTATTACAGTCCATTCAGGAAACAATAGCGTCTGCGTTCTACACCTCATTATTTGCTGAGGAAGTGAAATGCACATTAATGACTCAATCGTAACGCTCCCGCTTCCTCGCTCTTCTGCGTTTGGAAACGTTTGCCATCCACCACAAGCCTGGAGCAGCAGTGTTCTTCTGTTATTCTGTTGAGATACATTTATGGTTTTGTTGTGACAAAAACAAAATTTGGGTTTATTTATTTCGAGCACTTTATTACTGGAATTGCATAATATTACATGTGGAATTGGCACCAAGGATGATTTGCCATGGCACTTCGCTCACAAAACAATGCGTATTATGTTTTTTAAAAGCGAAAAAAAATAATTGAGCATTTTTACATAAAAAAAAAGCTTTAACTTTTGTGTTTATGACTTAATGAAATTATTCATTTAAAAATTATTTTAAAATTGTAATATGCAATTTTTGCACAAATATGCGTATTGCGGTATATGATTGATTTAGAACGTTTATTCTTGAGATTCCATGTGCGAAACTTTTAACAGTGATGTTGACTGGACAGAAGCGCATAGAGGATATTGTGTTCGTGTTAGTATGTTTTACTTTCTGTTTGACGGGGGATTTCAGGCTTTCGGTCTCGTATCGGATCCGATCCTCTGACCCAAATTGCTGTCATTCCCCGTGTTCCAGTAGTTCAGCTGTGTGGGAATGAGAAAGCGGTAATGCGCTGTGATCCTCGCTTTGATCTGCTGACAGGTTTAGGCAGGTTATCCCGTGTTTTAGTAGCTGCTTTGGAGATTAGCTTGTTGATTTCTGATGATAATCTTTTAATTTCTATTTAATTGAGTTGGGGCCTCAAGTAAACCTATAAAAAGTCCGGATCGGTTTTGTAATGCAGTCTTAATACATAAATACGCAGATGTTTCGGTTATTGTCGTTTTAAATGAGACATTTAAACGTTTCAAATTTTGTACATGAGATAAAAGCTGTTTTTGTTTGGCAGACTTTATATTTCTTTGCATAAATGCACAATAATATTCACAAGTTGCTTTTGACAACTTAGTGGTCTTTCAAAATGTTACTTTGTGTTTATGTTTTATGTTCTAAATTGTAGTTGTATTAAATAGTTTTTCTAACAATATAATTCATGTAAAAAATGTGCTTTTTTTTTTTTTTTACTATTCTAATACATGTGTACCTCATTTGCATTGTGTTTGAATACTGTCTTAAGCAAATACTGTTGTGTAGCCTCACTAAAATGGCCTCGGACAAACTGTCAGAATAAAGACTCTCGATGGCGGCTTTCATTCTCTCATTTGTTCTTTTTCTTCCTAGACATCCCACTGACACTATCAAAAACCAGATTTACTGGCTAATCATATTAAATGGACACGACACAGAAACACACGTGTGTATGTGTGAATCCTGCTTTAGAATCCAGTGTGTTGACAGGTTGACTAGTGTGTTGCTTGACAAAACCGTTTCAGGATCCAAAGTCACAATGTTGTTGTTTTTGCTTACTTCATGAATAAGAAAAAAAAAGAATAAAATAGAAGATCTGCTGATAAGATGAAGTTAATATCTGCTTGACCAAATACCCTGTGGTTATAAAAGTGATACGTGAAGATTAAAGTAGATCACTTTTAGATGGATAGATCAATCGATGGATGGCTGGATAGTAAGATAGATGGATGGATGGATGGATGTATGGATAGATAGATAGATGGATGAATAGAAATATGGATGGATGGATGAATGGAAAGATAGATGGATGGATAAACCAATAGAGAGATGGATAGATAGAATAGACATGGATGGGTGGATGAACAGACAGTTGGATAGATGGATGGATACAGTACAATTAAATTATAGTATACAATTATGAAAATAATAATGTACAATAATAAACATTTTTAACTAACCTATAGAGGATTTCGAACGACCACCGTCTACAGTAGCGATTGTTTTGTCGTTTCTTAACAATCATTTTCCACTTCCTCCTCCAGGCGTTTAAGGATGAGTTGGAGGGTCTGATCCAGGAGCAGATGGTGAAGGGCAATAACCCGGCCGGCCTGCTCGCTCTCCGGCAGATCGCAGACTTCTTCATGGCCAGTTCCGTGGCTGGTATTTCCACTTCCCCCCTCAGTAAGTACAAGGATAGTGCGCTTCCTCTCTCTTTTCATTATTGTGCAGCATTCCATCCCGAAAAAAGCCTGAAAGCCAGCGGCTCCACCACTTCTCCACCTGTGTAGGTTGTTTCAGATTAATAGATGTTTCAAACCAACAGACATTGGAGGGAGAACATTTCACCAACACAGGAAAGCGTTTGCATTCTTTCTACTGGATCTTCTCAACCTTATCATCCCTTCCAGACTCCCACATGTCTCTTTGCACTGTGCTGTGTGCATCTGATAAGTGGAACTTTCTGAATGCCAGTTACATTCTTTGGTTTTTTGTTTTTTTTGGTTTGTTTGCAATTAAAAATCTTTCCAGGCCACCTAAAAATATTGGCAAGTTGAAATATTGAGTTTTTGTGCACTACCGAATATACGTATAGTTCTATATACTATATATAGTGAATATTTCAGTTACAGGAAGATAAACTTCTCTTGTTTGAGAGCGACTCTCGCTTTGCTTCTGACACGGTGGTGCGACTGGTTGGATGAAAAACGGTGTCGATTTCAGTCGGCAAACAATGATTGTCTGAACACGATCGACTACTTTATTCTGACTTTTTTGTTACTCATTCTGTGCATGTGGTTTCAGAAATAAAGCTGAATTACTTTAAGAGCATTGAGCCAGTTTAGTTTTTTTTAGCATGTAATAAAACAGCTTGCAACTAACAGAAATATAACATCAACATAATCAATATAACTATATAATGATATAATAATATAGGACTTGATTTGAAAATATTTGTTGCGTACAAAATATAAAGAAAAAAATGTGATATAACCTCGGCTACAGTTCTAAACTCGATCAATTATGTTATTTATGTTTCATTTCACTGTTTTCTCTTTATTATTTATATGTTAATACATGGGAAAAGAGGGAAAAAGACAGGATCAATTCCTGGTTGTCTTTCGCAACTTGGCCAATAAAGATTTCTGATCCTGAAATAAGATTATATATAAGATTATCTGTCTATCTCTGTCTATCTGTTCACCCCTCCATCCATGTCCTTTCTATTCATTCATCCATCTATTCATGTATCTATCTCAAAAAGCACAAGCAGAATCAAAGTCCAAATCAAAGTAAATCAGTTTAAATTAAATCAATTTAAATACAGTTTAAAGAAAGGTACAAGAAAAATGTATCAAAAATATATGCACATGCATACTGAAAAGAGTATAATAATTATTTATTAATAAATAATCTTAATGAATACTGATATATAATATTAAAATGATATTGAACGTATCTTTGGCTGTCCCAAGTGAATTATCATTATTAAATATAATAATCCCAAATACATTTTTATTGAAAAATATATAATGCCTCATTTCCAACAAATCGCATATGGACGCTGTCGTTTGTTTTTCAAATGTTGGCTGTATTTTTCTAGACAACGTTCTTGAAATGCCGTGGTTCTGTTTGCTTTTCCAGGTCTAGGCATGGTCACTCCAATCAACGACATGTTCAACCTGGAGTCCAGTTCCATGGTGAAGGGAGAGAAGCAGATCCGATGCAAACTGGCAAGTCTGTACAGAATAGTGGACCTGTTCAGCTGGGCTCACTTCGCCAGCTGTTACATCACGGTAAGATCTTCTTTATTACCACTTTATTACCACCTCCCAGTGTCTTCACAAGGTGGTGAACCTCTTCTTTCCCCATGTTTCTGCAGGTCCGGGTCAGTAAGGAGCAGGATCACATGCTCATCATTCCCAGAGGACTGTCGTTTGCCGAGGCTTCTGTGTCCAATCTGGTAAACAAGCTGTCTGTCTTGCTTTATCACAGCAGAGCCCGATAGCAGCTCTGGGAACAGCTTTATGATCACACCCCAGGGTCAGTGTCAGCGGTGGTCTTCCACTCACATTCTAGACCCCCTTCAAACAGAACGCTTTTTCATTTGGGGCTCAGTTAGGCGTTTTGGTGTGAATAAGTTGTAATTCTGGTTTCGTAAGACCAATCGTAGTACACACCTTGTTGGTTTATCCGATTTGTGCCGTCACTGTGACTTTTATTTTGTTAGGTTAAGATTCAGATTAGTTCCAAAAATATCAAGTGTAAAAATGCTATTATTTTTTTACTTTTATTATACACTTTTATCAACTTTTTTTGGCTTGCAAGTTGCAACATTGTTTTTCGTTTTAAACTTTTTTTTATTTTCCTCGCTTCAAATTTTTTTGTGCGTTTCAGATTTTTTTCTGCAATGGGTTTAATGTTAAATTCAATCTTTTTGAGTTATACAGTTTTTTTTTAAAACAAACAGAGCATTTTATCGTTAATAATAATTATAAATTGTATTGTGAGAAGCCTTTCGGGACCTTCTCTTCACTGATACAGTTTTATAATATTTCAAAGTGTAGAGACAAAAATGTCTTCTTTGAATGTGTAGTAGTCAGAAACAAAATGTGCAAATAACACTTTATTCATAGTTTAATATTTACTAAAATGAAAAAAAAAAAAAAAAAGTGAATGACAAGGTGTAATCTGAAACGCACGAAAATATCTGAAGCGAGAAAAAACGATCCAAACAAAAAAGTGAAGATTGCGCAAAATAAAAAAATCCAAACAAAAACGTGAAGCGCATTCGTCCGTTATTTAGAAATGTGCGTTTGATATTTCTGGCACTCATCTGATTCTCTAAGGCCACGATGCTCACGTTTTTCCTATTGTATATCAGTCGCGCCGTCTTTGTGCCGGTTTCGAGTTTCTCAGGCTCTGTCATGTTCCCTGACGCGTGAGGCTGTTAGTAATACAGTTATACAATCTCGCATGTCTGCCTGATTCCAAACAGCTAGTCGGACGCTTGACAGCTCGTGACTCACGCCACAATAACAAACTTCCTGCCAGTCAGACGCTGGATATTGGGATGGATTTGTAAGGCACATTTTGGCTTCACCCGGATGATGGATGACGTGATGGAGTGCACGGATGCTTTCTGGTTTGTCCAGTTGAGTTTTGTTTCCGTAGGCCTGCTGCGCTCAGACAGAGACAGTCAGATAAGGACAGATATCTTTTGTGAAGCCGGAGAGCCTCCCGCTTTCTGTTTCCTGTGGGTGTGGCCGCTGGAACCAGGCCAGGAATCTGGGTCACGCTTTTATTAACCCTGTTCACTTTCACACTCTTCTTCTCTTTCTCTTCTGCATATCAGACACCTTTTCGTGTGAAATACGGCTCTATTGTAGACGGTTTTTGATTGGTTGATGCTTTTAAGCAACGTTGTTAATTTATTATTACGGAACTTTAAACATTTGGACTAAGGCCGTAAAAATCCGCCTGCGTCATTTTTGAGTCCCTTTTCAAATATGTTGTGTAGAAATAAAAGCAGAACAGAACCAATGGACAGTAACTTTATGACTTATTCGATAAGATGTTTCTGCGTGCGTGTAAAACAAGAAATTGTAGAAAAAAAATGTTTTATTTAAAAGTAATCACACCATGCAAAATCAGAGAAGGCACTGTTTTTTTTTTTTTTTTTTAATTATTAAAATGAAAATTATTGAACAGCTTTTGATTCTACTGTCATGACGTCATCAGTAGTTTTATAGTAATGCACAATATTCAATAAGTATTAAAGGAAACGTATCTGCTTGTTTAAATGTTTCCACCTCATATGACATCACTTGCAATGCTCTGTATTGTTTAATATTTTTATTTGTGAGTTTTATTTATTAATATTTTTATTTTTCATTTGTGTAATTCTTTGTGCAGGTAAAGGTGAACATTCTTGGTGACGTGATGGATCAAGGCTCCACAAACCTGCAAATCGACCCGGTTGGATTCAGCCCGCACGCTGCCATCTACTCCATCAGACCTGACGTGCGCTGCGTGCTACACATACGTACGCCTGCAGCAGCCGCGGTACGATACACATTCAAACGCATTAGGCCTCGGATTCGACAATTCCAGAAATTTCTTATCAGATTTCCAGCAGACATGTAATTCACTCTGTCCTCACTCACAGACATGAAAGCGCTGCTGTGTTTTTTTTAGCGGCTACTACAGCTGCACGATTCAAGAAATAATTGAGAATCACCATTTTTTTTTTGTTTGCTGAATAGCGATCACGATTCTGGAATTTTTATTTTTTATTTTATAGATTTAACATAGATCATCAGATTGTCAAGCTGCCATAAAATAACACGCTTTACTCTTGCTTTAAATTGAAATAAATGTAATGAAAAACAAAGTCATGTAAACGTAATAGTGTAAAGCTAAATCTTATATAATGCTTTTTACATCTGCAAAATCTTTCCACCGATTTTAGTTTTAGGGCCTGTCGTGGTGGATGGCAGACATCTGCTTTGCAATTGGTTCGCTTTGACCAATCAGAGTAAGGAGTCAAAAAAGTTGGAACAAGATTTGTACTCAAGCCAAAAAAATTTAAGTGCAGGCGCACATCGGAAGTAAAGTGTGACCAATTTTGCTCAATGTGGTTTATGCAAGACTCATCAACATTTATACATACAACATATATATAGAAATTACGGTTTCATTATTGATTGGATTATGATTTTAGATTGAGTAGGTTAGGCTTCATTATTTCATAAAAAGTAAAACATTTTTGTTTACTTGTTTGTGAGTGTTATTTACTATCAAAATGCAAAATTTTAAGAGGGCTGGTTAAGTTACTGTAAAAAGTCTATTCAAAAGAATTTCTAACGTAGCTACAGTGATAAACATGGATCACTTCTGTGGAAACCTGCTCAAAACACACACATTGTTCATCGCTAAACGTAAATATTATTATCTTTTTCGTCACAGGTTTCGTCGATGAAGTGCGGCCTGTTGCCCATTTCCCAGGAGTCTTTGATTTTGGGCGACATTGCCTACTACAACTACCAAGGCAGTCTGGATGAGCAGGAGGAACGCATCGAGCTCCAAAAAGCCCTGGGACCTTCAGCTAAGGTAAAATACACACAACTGATAAAAAAAGCGAACATTCTGTTCCTTTTAGAAATCCCACCGTTGTTTTGTTTTTCATCATGTTGAAGGTGTTGGTGCTGAGGAACCATGGGATTGTAGCTCTTGGAGAGACCATTGAAGAAGCCTTTCACTATATTTACAACGCTCAGTTTGCCTGTGAGATTCAGGTAAGTTGATCCAGATGATAAGACCCACATTCCTTGATTTCTGATGCAGCTTTAATGCATTTAAAACTCGCCCCACTTTAAGTGCATTGGGAGTTGAATTCGGGCCAGAATTCCAGTATTTGGACTGAACATTTTTGACTGAAAAATATCGGGAAGTTTTTTCAGCTGGCAAACAGCCAAGACACTTCACCGGGGTGAAGTTGTCAAATTAGGCATTTACGTCTCAAAATAAAAATACTGCAAAATTCCTATGCACAATTCACTTAATTTGCCTGTTTTGCCTGTCCGAATTTGCTGTTTTAACAAATAGCTCACAAGATTAAGTGCACGTTCTTTCCTTCGGTACTGATGTGAAATCTTTTTGTTTTTTTTCTCCAGGTAAACGCATTCTCCTGCGCAGGAGGCGTTGAGAACCTCATCGTGTTGGATCTGGAGAAGTTGAAGTCTCGCACACAAGGAGTGGCAGAGGCAGGAGTCAACATGGGCTCGCCGCACAAGTGGAGACTGGGAGAGCTGGAGTTTGAGTCGCTCATGAGAATGCTGGATAATCTGGTGAGATTTATACGCTGCTGATGGGGGTGGAAACATCCTTGAAACGGAAAAGTGCAGAAGAGTTTTCTAGCTGAACCACTGCTTTTTTATGTTTTTTTTTTTTCCTTTTCTTTTTTTTCGCACAGAAAAAGTGTCCTGGAATGTTGAAAGTCTGTTTTCTCATTGACAGTAGAATGGAGTGATATAAATGAGACGTGCTAAACCTTTTCCAGCTCAGTATATTTTTGAAACTGATACATATAAGTTTTCTACTGCTCTTTCAAGTAGGATTTACAGAAACCTAGAAGGCTAATGTTTTTTTACATAACTAAAAAGTAACAAACTAACAAATTGTATATTTTTAAATGACGACCATAAAAGTCTCTTAAGGTGCCTTTAAATTTCTCAAATGTATTTGTATTATTATTATTATTATTATGAGTATTTAAAAGACCACCGACCAATCAGCTGGTTCACACACCACCGACCAATCAGCTGGTTCACACACCACTGACCAATCAGCTGATTCACACACCACTGACCAATCAGCTGATCCATACTGCCAGGATCCACTAGCCAATCAGCTGATCCATACTGCCAGGATCCACTAGCCAATCAGCTGATTCACACACCACTGACCAATCAGCTGATCCATACTGCCAGGATCCACTAGCCAATCAGCTGATTCACACACCACTGACCAATCAGCTGATCTATATTGCCAGGATCCACTGACCAGTCAGATGAGCCATACAGCCAAGCTCCACTAACCAATCAGCCTGATCCAAGTCCCACCGACCAATCAGCTGATCCAGGTTCCACCGACCAAACAGCTGATCCATACACCACTGACCAATCAGCTGATTCAGATTCCACAGACCAATCAGCTGATCCATACACCACTGACCAATCAGCTGATCCATTCTGTCAGACACGACCGACCAATCAGCTTACAATTTAGCCAATCGTCTAAAGATAATTCCACGTTTCCATTTTTCAATTTTTAAACGTGTTTCTTACATTTTGACATAGGTTATGTCATTTCTTTGCTTATACAAACATTGTTAATATCATTTCAAATACAGAAATTTTGTGTTTATGTCTTTGTAAACGCCTTTTGTAAATTCCCCAGGGTTACAGGACAGGCTACACATACCGACACCCTATTGTCCGAGAAAAGCCGCGGCATAAAAGTGAAGTGGAGATCCCGGCCACAGTGACCGCATTCATGTTCGACGAGGACGACGTGCCGCGTTTCCCTCTGAAACTGCTTCAGCAGCGACAGCAGAGAGAGAAAACACGCTGGCTCAACTCTCCTAACTGCTACATGAAGGTCAACGTGTCGGACGGAGCGTGTGAAGAGAATGGACGCACCAAGACCATGGTGAGAATGACCTCACGAACCTGAGGTTGAGGCCGAATGAAGTCTTTCTGAACGGAGAAAGATATAATCGGGAAGAAAGATAAAAAAAAAAAGCTTGTTCGCAACTTTTTGGCTTGTGTTTCTGCAAACTCATGTAGGGACACACACAAGTTATAAATTAATATTTACTACTTGGAATCTAATACACTGAATTAAAAGTAAAATGATTTGCAGAATTACAAAATTCACACTCTATGTACAATCTTTTAAGACAAGGCTGGGTTAGTACGTTTGCCCGAAACCTTGAAATTCAAGACTGGAACTGTCAATAAGTAATATATTCTGATCAATAATATATACTAAACTATAAGTAAGTTGACAATTATTTACGAGTGTTATTTATTGTAATATTATTTGTCAAATGTGAGATGTTGATGTCGAATGATGTCTTTTTTTTGAAGCATGATTCCTCCTCCTGACATCTAGTGGCTGATATTAGTCATAGCGGTTGTTTTTTTTTTTTTTTTTTTTTTTTTTTTTTTTTTTTTTTTTTTTTTTTTTTTTTTTTT
>MU204413.1:6705659-6754470 GCA_017309775.1 Paedocypris sp. Pulau Singkep
AGCTTTTTGATTGTTCAATCTCAAAACAAATTATGCTGTTCAACATCAATACGCAGAAGATCAGTACGCTGCTTTATGGCCAAACACAAGCATCATTGCTGCACTTTAAAGTGTTGTTGTCATGAGCCGCTTCATGATTGGAGGGTTGGAAACATGTTCTTTTGGCGAGTTGAGGAGAGTTCACTCTTTAATTTAAAACAGCTGCTTCCACTATTTGCGTCACCCCAGCGCTTTTGTTTTTACAGTGTTTCATTAACTTCTTTCTCTCCGTCTCCGCAGTGGATGAAGTCAGACAATGGCAGTCACACCAGTGGGACTCCCATTCGCATCGAAGATCCCAATCAGTTTGTTCCTTTAAACACAAACCCACGTGAAGTTCTGCAGAAGAGAAATAAAGTGAGTGATTGGATTAAACTCATTGAGTCTAACGTTATGCTGATGAGTGTTTACCTTTACTTCCAGTTTGTGTCAATTTCACATATTACACTATGAAAGGATGAGAAATTTTGAGTAAATCTGATATAAAAACAAGTATAGTTTGATAAAGTAAATGTAATTGTGCTATTTGTGGCTGTGTTCATCTGTCCTGGTTGTTTTGCTTCTCACACACACACACACACACACACACACACTTCTAGAAAACCCGCTCGGTCCAATCTAAAGACCAACGTATTCAACTTTTAACTGAACCGGATCCTGAACATATTTATACGTAAAGGAAGAAGGAACTGTTATTAAAATGTAGATCCATGTATCAGTTTTATTTTTGCTATAATCTGACATATTTTCACACGTTTCTATGCACTGATGTACTGTAATTAGTGGCCAGAAAGACGTTCGTTTTCCGTGTGATGTGACACACTGAAGTTGGTTTCATCCAGTTATAACAACACGTGTTTAAAATAGTCGTCTTTTAAATGTTTCTGAAGAAATAGTGATGAGAATAAAAGCGAGGCAGGAATCGACATTATAAACCACACAATAGTGTGATGATCTGACATCATGAATAATAAATGTCTGGAAACTAGTTTATTTATTTTTTTAAAGAAAAAATGTGTATAAAATTAAAGCTAATCATCACACTTGCCTTTTATGGTTTCAGGGATCACATATACTAGAAAAATAATAATGTTTCTTTTTTGTAATGTTATTTATTCCCTACTATTTCTCTGCTTGGGTGAGCCAGTAGTGATTGCTTTATGGCAATGCTGTGGTTCTTTTCCAGATCCGCGAGCAGAACCGATTTGACATGATGACAGCCGGACCGCAGTCGCAGCGATTGGCCGGGATTGTGGTGGAGAAACCGCCGGTGAGTAGCCGTTTATCTCCATCAGCCTGTGTGAATCTGATATTAAAGCCGCCACTAGAGGGCGCCATCGTCTTCTAGCAGCTACTGAACGGAGGAAGAATTTTCCTGAAGATTTTTATCACGTTTTTTTATTCTCTTTCCTTTAAGGAACAGTCGCCGGTTAAGGTATAATTACGAGGTGTTAGAAATGTAGAAATGTAGACGTCATAGGCTACTTAGTTTGTAGACATTTCAGTTTTGTTGCTATAGTTGATATTGTGTGATTTACAGTGTTTATGTTCTTGAATGATATTTGAATATTGTGAAAAAAATAATTTCATGATTTGTAGCTTTTTACCGTGTTTATTTGTATGTAGCAATATATAATGAGAATGAGATGTCTTATATTACATAAGCTTTATGATTGTGTATATACAGTGTATAGTGTACGGTATAATGGTCATTGTTTTAAAAGTATTTTAAACGTGCTTTTAAAAGGAATAAATTAATAAACTTACACCGCTTTACCACGGGAAAGTTCAGAAAGTTCTCTGTTATAAAGGAAATGCCTTAAGAAAACTTGAAATATTATTTATATATACACACACATAAATATATGTATATATTATTACATTATGTTATACATATCTATACACGGTATATGATACATTATATCATATATATGAATATTTATTTTTTTAGAAATGCAATTTTTGCCAGAAATGCAAGTTTTATTTACATAGTGGATTTTAAATGTCTTCATTTTCAGCCATACATGGGCTACAATGATGAAGAGGAGAGTTGTCTTCCTCCAAACCCGTTCAATGAGCTTGGCGAAGATCTTCATCGTCTCAGAATAGATGGTAATTAAGTCTTGTTTTGTGCTGAAATGAAAAGCGCAGATGTGCATGATTATTGTTCTGTTGATGTTGATCTGCCGCTGTTGCCCCTCACGCCTAAAACCGGCACAGTAGACCCCCATTTATCATGCTGCACTTCACTTTAGTCTAGTAGATTTGCCCACATTACAAAATGTTGGAAATTTAGTTAACACTTTATTATAACATCAGCATTTACAACTGAAGCGTTCCTACGTTTGGTTAGTGGTGTGAAGCTAGATTCTGGAATTATGACTAACTACTTCCTGGTTGTGGTGAGACCGCAGAGCTTGATTTATAGACTGAAGAATGAAACCGAAAACTGACCGCAGCCGTTTGATTGGCTCAATCTAAACTACAGCTGCACGATTCTGGATAAAACGAGAATCAATCTTTATTTTATAGATTTTATCTTGATTATTGATGAATCGCAGTAAAATAACATTACTCTTCACTTTAAATTTAAATAATTGGAAGGAAAAATAATGTAGTGTACTGTAAAAGTAATAATGTAAAGAAAAAATCTTTTAAATTTGTTGTAACCTTTTTATATCTGCAAAATCCGATTTTAGTATCGTGATCAGACGAGTTTGGCTGAATCGCAAAAATGCTGGATTAAGATTGCGAGGGTGGTAAAATCGAGATCGCAATCTTTTAACGATGAATTGTGCAGCCCTAATCTGAAAGAATCCCAGGACTTTGCTTTTACAGATTACATGCTATTATGCCATTAATAATTCACTAAATAAATAGATAAAATTGTATGAAATGTATAAATTGCATTTAAATTGAAAAAAGTAATTAAATATGAATTACTCAATCTGCAATCAACACAATTTTGTTCGCTCTTTTCAATCCCTCACCCATGTTTAGAATCTATAGGTGGCTGTGGGAGTGAAATGTTCTGATTGGGCCATATTTCTTCCTTCAATGTTTTTTAACACGATTAAATTGTTTGATGGAGCAGCAAACGACAGGTCACTTTGTCAGGCTGCCGAATCCGTTTTATACCGAGTGAAAAGGCGACAGTTTGTGGGTCTGGTGTGCCGTGTGGTTTCCATGTGACCCAACTAACCTGAGGAATAACCAGCAACCCTGAAAATGTTTTTGCATGTCTTCTTCTAACCGCTCGTCCTGTGTTTGTGTCCGTCCACTAACCCGGCTGAACTCGGCAGATGAAGAGCAGCTCACGTCAGACGACACGTCCACACTCTCTCAGTCTTTGTCCCAAACACAGTCACCACACGACACTCCAGCTAAAGAAGGTATCACGCACGGGTTGAACCATCTAACCACACTACATTTATTAATACAATGCCAAGTGGTTAATTATTCTATAGGCCAATCCAAAAATTATTTTTCACACTTTTTAAATAAATAATGTACAGCAAATGCATTAAAGCAGAATTTTACCTGTTAATAGCAACAGAAAATACAGTAGCTGAAGCTAGAAAATAACAGTACGTAGAAAAAAAGTGACCTGATCTTATTAACACACACACACACACACACACACACACAAACAAAATACACATTTAACTTTTTACAGTTTAAAAAAACCAGACTTTTTTGTTTAGTTCTAATTTGATTCAAACGTTTAATTCTGCTTTCTTCTCTGTGATTGGTCCAGAAAATCACACCGGCTTGATGCAGAATGGCAAAGACAACCACGGCGAGGAAGAGGAACTGATGAAGCGCGTGAGCCGACTGACCACCAGCGCCGAGAGCGTGGAGCGGATCGACGAGTCCCTGTCTCCCGAGAGCTCGCCCTCCAAGTCTCCCAGCAAGAAGAAGAAAAAGTTCCGAACGCCGTCCTTCCTGAAGAAGAGCAAGAAGAAAGAGAAAGCCGAAGCTTAGAGGTCAAAAAAGCGGCCATCGTCGTTTTATTTGACGAGTTTTGTTTTTTTTTAAGAAAGATATTTACGAAACATGGCACATTTTTGGGAGATGTCGGATAGATGGACTCGTTTTTATTTTCATTTTTTTTAGCAGAGTGCCATGATCACGTTCATGGGCCGAGTGTGACCAGGAAGAGGAGAAGCTCTTGGGAATCTCGTCTCCTCTTTCCTTCCCAGTGGTTTTACTGAATCTCATTATCGCGCCCATACTGCATCGTTCTTTCCGTTTTATGTTTGTGCGTTTAGCTAGACAGGGAAGTGAATGAGCGCCATCGTTGTTTGGCTTCAGCTAGATGATTTTTTTATATTTTCTCTCTAGATGTAATTGGTCGCATGAGGGATTCTAGAAAATTCACACTGGAACGTTTATGAGATTAATTTAGCAGGGTTTATCGCGGCGTTTTCTGTTTCCTCGCTCTTCCATTGCCAAACTAAAACGACTAAACGCGACTCGTAGGGTTTACTGGACTGTAGGCTCGTGTTCTCATTTCTTTAACATCCAAGCCACTCTTGGAGGTGTTTTAGCTTTATTTTTTATCGTCATCATGTGGTTTTGTTTTGTTTTTTTGATCATCGTTTTATGTACTGACAAAAACGGAATCCGCATGTTTTGAATTTATATGGCTGGTAACGTCGTCTCGAACCTGTAAACGCTCGGATTACTAAACAACACGTGTAACCAAAATGCATTACAACTGGACGGTTATGCTTTATGAATCTATTTTTATGCTGCACTTTTTTAACGTGTCGTCCATAGCGAAACGTCTGGATGATCTGGGCAGTAGATGGTGGTGTGTTTCAATATGCTGAAAAGACATAGAGAAGAAAAGCTTTTAACATATATAGAAATATATATATTTCTAAATGTAGTCAGAAACTATTTTTGAACAACTGTTTAATCCCGAAGCAGAAAACCCATCTGACGTCGCCATTAAAGGGCTGGAACCACTCCGAACGTCATCACCACTACAATACAAAATGTCTTGGCGAGAATTTCAGTGCAGGTTATAAACGGTCATTTCTCTTTGTTTTTAGGAAAGGTTCCTTTTCAAGGAAGCCATCTTAAGACAGGAAGACACGAGTTTGCCATCTATTGTGTTGTCGGATTGAAGATTAGCGCAGAGTAGAGAGCAGGAGGAGGTGGTCCGCACACACACACGCAGGATCACGGTAAGATAAATATCCCGGAGGGCAATGTGAAGTCGTGGTTTGGGCTTGAAGACGGTCAGACGCTTCGAAGCTGCGCAAATAGCTGGTTTTGAATGGGTCCAGATGTGCTTTCAACAAAAGCTGGGCCTCGATACCAGAGACAACTGGGGTGGGTGGGAAGATTTATAGGTTTTATTGCTTTTCTTTTCTCCCCCTTGATTATTTCTCCTTTGGGTTTGCTCGGCGTAGTCACTCACGTTTTTGCTTTCAGGAAGTCTAGTTTACAGAGTTTTATACCTTACATGCTCTCGGAACGTTCATCTTGTCGCTCACAAAACCCTCGATTGAAATGTTTTGCACCTTGTATTTTTGTTTCTAGTCTTTGGTTCGGATTGAACTGTTTGCTTGGGCAGGAAAGCCTCAGCGAAGCCTTTTTGTGACCTGTGAAATCAAATATAAATGGTTATCTAACAAGCTTGCTTTTAGCTGTATGCTTTTCTGTGTACATTCACAAATAAACTATTTTAAGAAGCAAACGCTGACTTCAAACTCTCTGGAGAGCAGAACATTTTCCTTCATTGTTTGAACCGTCTTCGCTGTATGAACATGTTCTTTCAATAGTCAAACTGTGAACTCAGTCCTTGTTTATTCAAAGAGCTAAAGAAATAGTAACGTTTTAATTTGTCCGGTGCTATTTTCTGTCAATTTTGTCGTAACAATGTAACAACAACAAAAGTAACAAAGTAAGCAAGTACCAAAAATAAGAAACAATTTTAAAATAAAGCTGCTGTGACTTTAGTGGAGTCATTCACTAGTATTGTCGAACTATGTCGTTTTTTCTCTTAAACTTGCAATTTTGAAGTTACAATCCTCTTAGTAATCTATGAACTGCTTGTGAGGAAGATCACAAGACGGAGATAATTGAAAGCTTTTTACATGAAAAAAATTGTGTTTGCAAAGAATTATTTTCTTTTTTAGTTGTTTAAGAAACTTAATACATTTACTTTCACACGAACCAATGCTTTAAGCTTTTTAGTTAGTAATTTTGCCAGTGAACTTTATCGTTTTATCAATAAATATCACAAAGTGTTCAGCAAATTCTGGTATTAAACCAGAACAGTAACTGTTAATAGCAATAGAAAATACAGTGACTGAAGGTAGAAATTATTAGTATGTGGGGGGGAAAAGTGACTTTATTATATTGACACACACACGCAATCAAAATACACATATAGATTTGACTTAAAACAGACATTGTTTGTTGTTTTTTTTTTTTTTTTATTAGTTCTAATTTAATTAAAACGTCATAGAAATCAGGCTTGTCCAGAACATTACCATTACAATGTTATTACTTTTATAATAATATTACTATTGTTTAAAATAGTAAAAAAAAAAAAGACTATTGTTTAAAAGTCTGTGAAAATAAAAAAAATTCCAAAAAAACAAAATTATTTGTACCAACATTATAGAACACAGAGAATTTAATTAACAGATTCGATTTGCAGTGTGTTGAGACTTTTTTTTTATTTCTAAAAAAAACGAAGAAGTCTTTCCAAAATTAGAATTTTCTAACTTGTGTCTGTTTTGTCTAGCGAGTAAAGTTCCACAACCGTGTGATTCTTTTCCCTCATACTCTTAATAAACACGCGAGCAGTGGTGCTTTGTTTTACATTTCCTTGTAAGATGTCGTATCCTGACATCAAAGCTCGCGTCCTTTAAACATAAGCGCACCAGAAATGCCCGTCCTGTTGAGATGAATGGCTTCCCCTCACCAGCGTGGTGGTAATGAGTCTCGGCGCATGAGCTCATGAGCGCAGGAAGTGTGGGAAGTTGGTCAGTGGACCGAAACGCCAGTTCATAGACAAGTCGGTCATTCAAAGACGAGAGAAAGAGCAGGAGGGCGGAGGGCGGGCCTTTCGTGTGGCCTCTATAGAATGGCTCTCGCAGAAGGCGGGACTTCACGTAAGGCCCGGAGACAGAAGCTCTGAAAGGGGGCGTTAGAAAAGCCCGTGAGGGGGCGAGGGTCTCCAGACAGTGTCTTGCTGTGAGTGTCACAACAATAAAGCAGTTCAACTCCAGATGGATGGCCAACCAAAGCTCAGCACTGCCCCCTCTACAGGCTGATGGGAGATGGCAGCCTCTGTGGAGATTAAGGGAAGAGCTGGATTTGTGTCAGCAAAATGGACCAGAGACTCCTACATCCCACCCAGCCTCCTCGTGAAGCCAGAACATTTTGTTTGTACACGGCTGATGACTGTCCAGATTGAAGAGACGCGGTGTTCTTTTTGTTTTCCTGTAAGATTAGAGAAGCTGGGGGAACCACAGGGGTGGCCACTCTAAACCGGCCGCACGGCGTGGTAGGAATTTTACGGTTATGAGCCAAATAGTTTGGCAATTTTACCACAAGGTCACCTAAGAGAGTTCTCTGTTCTGGCAGAGAATAATCAACAATTTCGATAATTTCTTCGCATCCTTGGCTTTTCCAACCTGGGAATACCTTGACAAGGAGGCTTTAAGGCTCTTCGTACATCACAGGAAATTGCGAGACTTATACTGGGCCACGCTGGGGTCAGATAATACGATATTCTCTTGTCTTGGTTGGGATCAGTGTGATGGTGAGTGCCGGTGTCCAATGGGCAAGACATCTGGAGCAGATGGCGCATTGGAGTCGCCCCAGCAACGCTGCAGGAACAGGTCGTCCCTGTTCCTCTCCCAGTGCCAGAAGACGTCAGCTGGGCAGCCAGAGTGGGAGGCAGGGAGATGTTCCTGCTCGGGGACAATGCCTTTAATGGAGATCACCCAATTGCAATCACCCAACTGCCCCCCTGGTCTGGAAAACCCTAAAGAGGCAAACATAAAGGAACCCGAGCAACATTCAAGCCACAATAGCACATGGTGACCTGGCCCGAACACGCTCTTTCTCACACACACACTGTTGGGTGACAGTGTAGGTCAGCGAGGGTTAATCAGGATCAACACCATCTTCTGTGCATCTCTCCCGTGTTGACCTGGAATGGACATAAATCGGACAGTCCGACTCTCTAAGTGACAGAGATGGATGTGTGACTGAACACTTCTACATCCATGTTCTACAAGCCCAATGGGTTGCCAAATGTCGGCTTGTTTAGGTTTCTAAGCATATCAGAATAACTCAATGACCCAACTAGTTTGCGTCCCAGACTGTTTTTGTCCGTGGGAATCAATCAACCCTCAAGCCTTGGTGTTCTTATCACGCTCTGCTCGTCGAAAGTAGGTGCATTTTGAACGCAAGACAAGCATTCCTGCACGTGTGATGTTGTGTTTTGTGAGTCGCTGACCTGGCAGGGATCCAAAAGGTTGCGTGTGGATTTTCCAAGGCCTCAGTCGAGTATGTAGTGGTGTTTTCCACCTCATCGCTAAATCATGAAAGGTATTTCAGAGACGCTTCTTGAATTGAAGCCAAACGTCAACGTCGGATGGGAAAAACAAACCGGAGTGGAACCAGTTGTACGAAAATCTGGCAGAGATTGTGTTGGGGCAGAACGACTAAGTCTCGTAAGAGGCCAACGGGAAATGGGATTTTACTGCGAATTCACAAATCTCTTTCCCGCCCAATGTTAAATCTGACATTGCGGACAGATTAAGCGAGGGAAAAAAACACTTTGCGGTGAATCATTTCTCAAGCAAGACGGGGAGCAACGTGAAAAATATTGAAGAGAAAGGTCAAAGACGGAGGCGATTACTGCGCCGACTCCACGATAAGAGCCACGCTGCCTTTCACACATATCTTGGTGTGCACGACGATGACAAACAGACGTCTAATCCTGGACACACGACCTCTTTCTGAGATAAGCCCACTGTGTTCATGTAATACATCGGTCATGACAAGTACATCCAACTGTAACGCACAATAAAGCCATTGTGTTACTAGTAAGAGTGAAAGCTGTGTGTGTGTGTGTGTGTGTGTGTGTGCCAGTATATATTTGTATGCACACGTTTGTATGTGTTTGTGCATGAATAACTGCATATGTGTGTGTTTTTAGTATTTAATTTGTCTTTACGTGTAAGTTGTAATGTCATTATCTTTTACCTTATTTGTTTTTTTTTATTATTGTTTTGACAGTGACCAATTATTTAAACTAAACCATCAACATCACAAGAAAAAATATTTCTTGTAAAAAAAAAAAGTTTTAACTTTAGATCACATACAAACAGATCATTAAATAAAAATCCAGATTTTTTTTTTTATCGGCTATCACAACAATTTGAAAAGACAAAAGGACAAAAAAAATTTTTGTTTGCAAAAAAATTAATGTTTGAAAACACATTCATGCATATTCAAAACCTAAAAGATATTTCATGAGAACAACCAAAGTTTGAAGAATCTAGAAAGCCAAATCTTTACTCTCCATCAACGTTGTAAAAATGAGTAGTTAATTTAACACGCGCTCTTCTCAGACACCCCGTCTTTTATACGTCATCAGATAACAGAAGTCCAGCGAGTTTGAGTGGGACGTTTGAAGTAAGCGAGTCTTCCTGGTTCCCGGCTCCTCACACACACTGACTGCAGATGTCTGTCTCTTTCACCCACCCTGAAGACCATCTGCACCTATTGTCTGGAGCAGAGAATGAGCCTCGTCACCCCTCGCTTTCACACACACACACTCGCTTCCAGGAGGGTGCGGGGTCTCTTTAATCCAGAAATGACATATCAGGAACGCAGACCGACTCGGGGAACATGCTAATACTCTTTATACGTAGGCGCCATCACCAAAGCTTGAAGGAAAAAACGACAGATTTTCGTGGCGGTCATTTTTGTAGAATTGTGCAAAATGTGTGCGTTTTTTTAATGTTTATTTTTAATGTTTATATTTTTAATGTGTAAGAGGCTTTTTTTTTTGCAGTTTGAGTGAGTTTAAGGAAAAACTTTTGCAAAATTTGGCATCTAACCACAAACACAAAGAAATACGTTTGAAGAATAATCATTTCTGTCACAGAGCAGCAAAACGAATATACGTATGTAAATTAATCGCATATCTACGTAAAAAATTTTTTTAATTAAATCTATTACATTTCTATGAAAATTCTAGAAATTTGACTAATCTATAGTGTCATTATGTTTTTTATTTTTTTCAATTGAGACAAAACTAAGAAAAAATGTTCATTATTGTTTACATTTTTTGTCGTTGTTGTAATGACGACGTCGCAATAAAGAACGCCATAAACAAATGAGCCAAAAAAAGTGAAATTTTCGGTTTCCGATAAAACAAAATCATTATTGGTTTGACTTGGCGGGCACCATATTTATTTTGTTTGGTTTTGTGTTCATGGGAATGTGAACGAGGGCAGTGGGAGCAACTAGGTCAGTAGGTCGAAATCGATTGCCGTCTTGCACAAGCAAAAAAAAAACGACGCATTTTGCTGCGCGAATATTGACCGCTGTTAGTTTCTGGGAATGACTCCATTTGCTACCGAGACACGGAAGTTTGCTAAAAATAGAACGTGGTGTTTTCTTTGAAGCTCAGTTGAAATCTCAGCTTTGCGGCTACTGGAGATAATCGTGCTGTCCAGATGTTCTTTATCACGAAGAGCATCAAGGTTCTCTACGTTCTGACTTAGACGACAGACTTCTGCCATTGTCTGCATCCTTTCTGATTCCAGCCCACCACCGGGCTTTGTCTGGCCTAGAGAAGCATCTCAGACACCATGAATGAGAAGAATAAGGTCGAGCTGGATTGAAAGGAAGACCTACTTTACAGGCCGATGATCTCCTTCTCTGTCTGTTTAGGGCCGTAATTGTCTGTCAAGGCCATGGTGATGCCAGTGGACGCCTTGAAATTGATTTGGGGATTAAACTCTAAAGCTTGAGGAATTAACCAGATGGATGGAATAAGCATGCGAGAAGTTTCTATCTGTATGACAGTTTGACGTTGGTTAGTGTCGAGGTTGAATCCCATGAGGTTCTTGATGAATTGCTGTTAACGTATTTGAAAAGTACTGGAAAACGGAGACGAAAAAAAAAACCAGACAAGTTTTGGGTTAAACTTCTAATAACGGAGACATTATACACTCTTCTGTCATAATGAAAAAAGTTCATGAAAATGAACTAAAAACTGATCAAATATATCAGATCAAAATGTCGGATCAAATATGTGATTGGACAGTGTCTTGGAAAGTAAATATACTTTGTGGATTTATATAGAGTTTATTTAGAATACTTTGTTGCAAATTGTCAAATAGCTTTAATGCTGATTGTCACCCCGACGTTTGGTTTTTGTTTATCACATTTCCTGACTGTTATTTCCTGTAAAAATGTACGATATGTTTTCACGTTCACATGATAAATATAGAAACAAAATACAGAGAACATATAGAATATCTTTAATTGTCTTTGGCGACAATGTATAAAAATATGAGTACATATATTATATAGTATACTAAGTATCCACATTCCAATATGTATCCCATGTAAACAAGAAATAAAAAGATAATTATAAACGTAATAAACAATTACAGTAGTTAATGATATTTTAATATGATATGATGCTGCTTTTTAACCCGCTGAGTACAAAAAAAAACGGTAATACTTTTTTATATAGAATAATTTGTTGGAAATTTTCAATTTGTCGTCGTTTCCAGACAAAAAATTTAACGCTGATTGTCACACTGAAGTTTTTTTTTTTTAATCACATTTCCTGACTTTTTTTTCCCAGTAAAATAACACGATATGTTCACATTACAAATATCAAAACATAAAATATAGACAACATATAGTATATCTTTAATTGTCTTTGGCGAGAATGTATAAAAATATACACACAGACAGCGTACTAAGTGTTCACATTCCAAATTGTATCCAATGTAAACAACAAAGCAAATAAAATATAATTATAAACTTAATCAATAAATACAGTAGTTAAATTGTGATTTTAACATGATATGCTGCTGCTTTATAACGTTTATCATAACTTTATAACACGCCATATACATAAAAATAAACGAGGGGAAAAAAACAGTGTCTATGATGCTGTAAATAATGTAAAGACACGGAAGCTTCTAAAAGATGAAAGGAATATGAGATTGTGGTTTTGAGTGCAGTCCATCAGAAGTCAGAATCTGGATGTTGTGAGATGTTTTCTGGACAGAAAAGGACAATGCTGTGTTGACCCCGAGCACTCGAGACCACCGTCCCCACCATCCTCCACAGCAGGTGTTCCCTTTGTAGAACCTTCCACTGTCTCACTGTGGGATCTCAGGGATTTCAGAGGTATGTCGTACATCTATTTTTTTATGTACGTTTGATGCCTTAGTTGCACTTTTTTTTTTATTGCGTAATAATAAATATGTTTTTAATTATTTTAAATTATGGATATGGGAAAATCCATATCTTTCAGAGACTTCAGAGCTGATAAGGACGTGTGTGTGTGTGCATGCTCATATGTTGTTGAGCACATGGTTGTCTTGTAATCATGTTCCTGTCCTTTTTTTAACCAGTTAATTCGCCCATTTATTGTTTAATGTGCCCATTAAAATTTATTTTGAACCTTGTGTCACACAGTATTTAAACTTGTTTTTTTGTGCTGTTTGTCTTGCACAGACTCTTCAGCTTTTTTTAAGCAATTTGTCCAGTTCTGTTGCCGTCAGTCATCCAGTTTCATTTTATTTTGCTGGTTTTTTTTTTCTTTTTAGAAAATTTTCAGAGTTTTGCACTTTTGGAATTTTTATATTTTTGTGTTGTATTTTTCTATATCCATAACTTATTTTGTTATATATATATATATATATATATATATATATATATATATATATATATATATATATATATATATATATATATTTTTTTTTTTTTTCCGTGTGTGAACGTAATGATCATATTATTGTTGTTTACAGGTTATTATCATAAATATGTTATTTATTACTGTTGTTGTTGTTGTTGTTGTTGTTGTTAGAATATTTACTAAATACATTTCTATATGGTCCCTAGGGCCATATTGACCATCTCACTTACTTTTTACTTATAAGTGTAAAATATAAATATTATTATAATACATTTTGAATATTCTAGAATTTATTAGTTATGTCTATATTTAGTATATTTATGTCGATTTTTAGTAAGTATAGGTTGAAATAGTTCATATTTTAAAAATTATAAGATTATTTTATGACAATTCATTATTCATATTAATAATACTAATATTCAATTCTTAAAACACACCCCAAATGGAAATGCTTGCAATACACAAAACTTAAAAACACAACAAGGTACAAAAAATACTGAGAAACACGATTCAAGTACGTATTGACCTACCACAATGGCTTTATTGATTTAAATTTATTCCCACTGTTTTTTCAATTAAATTTGTTTCTACTGTTTATTTAAATTTGTTTCTACTGTTGTGACATGAAATTTGAAATGCTTTTTCAATTCAATTCAATTATTACAAATTCAATTTGCCTGTTATTACGCTAAGGCACTGAATGTGTCTAGTGTTGTCATTGGTCAATTCACTAATGAATTCTGTCCATTTCAATGTATTATTTTTTCTTTGCTGGTACCAGACGTGATAAGTCCAAGTCACTACTTTGATAGCCTCCAGCGGTCATTACGTGGCCTGGCCTCAGTCTTTAATCATCGCCTCTGCTTCCTTCTAATTTTCCCAGGAAGCCACAAGTTATCAGCTCGGGTGCTGTCACGGCAACTCGCCTGTTGTTTACTGGGAGTGCTGGACTTCATGGCACGAGATGTTTCCCTCCTGACAGGTGTCCACTGAATAATGACGGCTTACTCGCCCTGAGCCAACAATGGCCGTCGCGTCTCTGTTCACTTAGTCAACACAAGTCCTGTCTTGAGAACACAAAGGGCTAGAAAAGCCATGGTTCTGGTTTTAATGTCTGACTTGTTGGTTAGCATCTTGTGAGTTAGCATATTAGCATATTCTGTTGCTGTCATATTTGCGGTTGCTTGAGCGTGGATGTTGAATTACTCATCACACTGGGTGTATTTTCTGTCTGGTAGGACTGGTTTAACAAATAAGCTATGGAAAATCTAAGCGACAACATTTTTTTATGTATGTTATTGATTTTTAGCTGATAGCTGGTGGTTGTGGTCCCAGTTCGTGGATTTCCGGTAGGTTTCACATCTTGAGAAAAACGCTGCCCACTGCTCCGGGTGTGTGTGTGGTAAAAAGTTTACTTTAAAATAAAATAAATAAATGTGGAAAAGCTCTATTCATGAGGTTTTATTTTCTAATACAGAAATGAAATGTAACACCTCCATGTTTCAGAAATGGTAAAACAAAATAAATAAAGAACAAAAAGCTTCTTGTATCTTCAGCAGACTGAAACTGAAACTTGAGACAGTTAAAACTGTGAAAAGCGCCCTACAAATACTCATTATTATTATTATTATTACTAGAGATGGCAAAATCGCCTCGTTCGCCCAAGAAATTAACCATGATAAAAATCTATTATGGTTCGTCGCGTACAATCAAAATGTAACGAGTAACAGTACGTGTCAATTCAAAAGTAGTGAAGTGAAAAGTACAGTTACTCAACCAGAAATGCAGTGGAGTATATTTTTTATACGCAGTACGAGTACAAAGTAGCCGAAAACATACTTAAGTATGTAACAAAGTACATTTACTCAAGTACCTTACACCTCTGCTAACCACCAGAGTGTTAATCCCACCTTTAGGACCACAGTTGCTGTGATTGGCTCCTGCTCCCTGTGACCCAGAAATGGAAAAGAAGTTCAGAAAATAGATGGATGGCTAGATGGGTCTTTTTTGGACGCTAAAATGTACATAGTATGAATTCATTTCCAATGAGACATTCTCCAATTGTGTTTTTGGCACAAATCTATGATTAAATTGAGAGGTGAAGCGGCTCAAGACAAGCCAGGAATCTGCTCAACACTTTCAGATAAATAAGGTGGCGATCGTAAATACGCTTCCGACTGCGAATCAGCATCAGAAAGTGGAGAACAACAGATGAGCGGAGAGGTTGTTTGTCCAGTTGATCTTCCTCAGAGGTCAAGCTTCACAGCGCAAACACACCCCGGTGTGCGAATGAAAAGCGCAGCCAGGGTCTCCAGGACTGATTCTCTTCTAGGTGTGAAGTATGCGAACGCCAACAGAAAGCAGGTTTGGCTGAATACATGGAACCGACTCAAAACAAATCCACTTGTTTGTAAAAAGGATGCGTGAAGAAGAAAAACAGGAATACAAATGTTTAAAAATAAAACATGTACCAACTTATGAAACTCACCCCAAGTTGGTCTTCAAAAGGGAGAAAATAGCATCAAAATATCTGTTTGTGAATTGAAAAGTTCTTGAACCGAAGCGTTTGTAAACGGTCTCTCTCTCAACTTTCCTGCGTATGATCAATCGGTCGTGCTGCCGTGTGCGACCCCACGGGACATGGGTTTGAGTTTCCCTGGGAAACTAAGAGGATATGATTATGAGGACATGAGTATTGAGGACATGTTTATAAGGACTTCCGTATTGAGTACGTGTTTATGAGGACTTCGGTGTTGAGGATGCATTTATGAAGACGAGTATTGTGGACATGTTTATGAGGATGTGAGCATTGAGGATGTGTTTATGAGGACTTTAGTATTGAGGACATGTTTATGAAGACTTCAGTATTGAGGACATGTTTATGAACACTTTAGTATTGAGGATGTATTCATGAAGACTTCGATATATGAGGACTTCAGTATTGAGGACATGTTTATGAGAACTTCAGTATTGAGGACATGTTTATGAGGACTTCAGTATTGAGGACGTGTTCATGAAGACTTCAGTATTGAGAACATGTTCATGAGGACATGATGATTCTAGCTCAAGATATCTGGAATATTATTTCATTGAAAATACAACATTTTCACAAAGTCCCGTCATTGATGATGGCATTCATCTGATGGCGAGATAAATCATTTTCTGAGCTGCAGTTACGAGCTAACTGGTTAAAACTGCTGTATGCAAATTAGTCTAACCCAAAACCAGAATTAACTAGTGGCCTCTGGCTACATGTGAGCGAGGTGGTGTCACCCGTATGGCGGCCATGTTGAGTTTAACAGCAGCAATGACCCACTTCCATGCCGCTGCCCTTTAATTAAGCTTTTACTGCGCCACAAGCAACATTGTAAAATGCAAAAAACATTGTAGCATCTTGGAAAAATGCAAAAACAAATATATTAAGATGTTGTGAAGTGACACACATTTGTAAGTTTTTTAATTATTAGATATTACTTACACACAACTTTATACGCTAAAAATGGAACGATGGGGAAAATGGACCCAGTTTGTAAACACATTGTGGCTTGTGTTTCAATCAGCGGAACATCTGCTGAAGATGCTGTTGGTTCCAGTAAAGCGTCGTCCATCAGGTGGAGGGTCACGTATTTTAGTCGCCTCTTTTTGAGACGGGTTTGCGCTGGCTTCCTTTCGCTTTCCACTTTTAAGTTGCCTGTGAAGCCGACATCAAATGTCTGAAGCCCTGTGTAGTGTCTTTGAAGTGCTGGAGAGCCGAGCTGTGCTGTGATGCTGAGACACTGCAGGGAACAAACACACGTCTCCGGTCCGGCCCTGCAGACGTGTTGATCTGTTATGCCGTGTGGTTTCAGTGTATTTGCATCAGGGTTCGGCTTTTTTGCTCGCTTTACTAACCACTTGTGTCATTTCGGGGTCACAGGGATCTGGTGCCCATAGCGGAAACTTTTGTGTGTATATTATGTAGCAAACACACACACACACATACAATATGTATTTTATTGTGTGTGTGTGTGTGTGTGTGTGTGTGTGTGTGTGTGTGTGCGCGCGCGCGTGTAATCTTTATATATAATATTACCCTTACTCCTGTTTGTTAGAATACAGTATTACATATATTTATTTTCAATTTTTGTGGATTTTATTGAGTTGAATTGAATTGAAAAAGCCTTTAATTGTGCGGGGAAATTTCATGTCACAACAGTAGAAACAAATTGAAATAAATTAAAAAAACTCCTTTTTTTAATAAAATTTTTTTTTACATTTTTTAATAAAATGTTATACTACTTTTATTCAATAAAACATTGATTTTTTTCAATGTTTTCGATATGAAGAAAATACAGAAAATTAGAACGGTAGGTGGGACGCCATTGTGGACGTGACGGGACGCGCGGCGGGCGCTAGGACCCTGAAGAACCGGCATTTTATCTCCTCATCCATTCCACTCTCCTCATTTATTCAGTAGATCCTCTCGGAGCAGCACAACACATTAAAGCATATTAATGCTGGGGGCAAAAATGGTGAGGAGCGAGAGGCCAGCGACGGAAGCAAAGAATGACGACTTGTTCCTCGAGTCCGAAACTTCTCTGGATCCGCAAGATTTTCAGATGTTTTCCTCCTTCGATGACGTCTTCAACTCCAGAGACTCTTCTATGATAAACACTTTCCTGAAAAACGTACAGGTTTTACTCGAAGCTGCCAGTTATATAGAAAGCGCCGAGAAGAAGGATGGAAGTAAGTGAAATCGCGGTGCTTTTGATGTTTGGCGCAGAAAGAAAAGAAGAGAAAAAACAGTGTCATTGTTGATAGGCTCAGACAACAAAGGATTGAGTTGAACTGAGTCGGACAAGGAACATGTGCAATGTGCGGCGATCGGGAGGCTTTAAATGGATCCTGCTTCGGAAATGTGAAATATATTGACGTTTCACTTGCGAAAAGTATTTTATAACGTGCAAAAACCGCATTCCGAACTTCACCTGTCGTTCCGACTGCGCGATAAAGTATCTTGAAAGGCACGATGCGATATCACGGAACTGATCACAAATTATAATAATTTTATTGTCGCATTTTATGTCCTAAATATGTATTTGGATGGACGCGTTATCCCAGAAGGACGTATTTTACAGTTATTCCCTTCTTTGTGGATGAATAGATCAGTGTCGTATTTATTACCGGTATGTTTTACTGTTTTATTTGTATTGACCTATATTAATATGAAAATTGATTTTTGTCAAATCGGATTATTTTGTTTGGCTTGGAAAAGTGCACGAATCCAGACTGACTGCAGAGTCGAAACTGACAATGGTAATCGGATACAAAAGATTCTGACGCGTTCGTCGTTTTATTTAATTATGTTAACGGGTTTCGATTAAACCTAAAGCGTTAATTTACATACTTGTGTGAAACGCACCACATAATTTGAGTTCGTTTTTTTATGTGTAGAATTAAGACTTCTACAAGATCTGTCCGTTTAGTTTTCCGGTTTCTTTGGAGGTGTGTTCGCCGTCACTGTTCACGTGTCCTTTTCCGATTCATTGCGGCGCTGTGATTGGACAGCGGGTTTTGCGTGCGCGAGAGCTCGTGAGGGATTCTGAGCAATCGCGGACCTGTTAGTCGGTGACGTCGAATGTTGCTGGGCTGGCTTTAATAGCGCTGAAAGCGGGGGATTATGGGATTTGAAGTTAGTTTCGAGTGCCGACCATGAAGGTTGATTAAATAGTACGTTTAATTATAGCAAAGTGCGTTGCTTTTTTACACACGCATCAAGTTTTTATCGACAGAAACGTGTTACATTTGTAATCGTAGCACACAGTTTCCGTTTTAAACAAAGATCAACGGAAAAACCCTGCGCGCCATGTAAATTAATGACGAAAGAACTACGCTTCCCATAAAGCACTGCGCATATGTGTCTTCTGCTCAGCTGTTAAAGCACAGTAGGTAAACAAACTGGGGGAGGAGAAAAGCACGAACGCACTAGGGACTTTGCAGACAGGGCTCTGGGATTTTTTTTATCTGTTTGTATTTATTTATCTTTTTATAACATTTCTAGTCAGCTGTTTTCAAAAATCAATTTTGCTATTTTGATACAGACGCGTCGTTGTTTTAGCGTGCAACCTGCTGTTACTGTTTTGCGAAAAGTGAAGGAAATACATCACGTCAGCCGTTGACCAAATTGAAGCGAAACCAGCCACGGGACGATTATAGCCAGTGCTACGATTTCTATAGTTTTAATATCGATAGTTGTCATCTTGATCGGATCGCCAGCAAAAAAAAAAAACCGATCGATTGATTTATCCGAACGATGACTGCTGCACTTAATATCCAGAGGTTGCTGGAAGCAGCCGAATATCTAGATCGAAGAGAACGAGGTACACGGTGGTTTTAAATCACACTCTTTTGATGTTGTTGTTTGTGTTTTTTACATATTTGATGCATTTGTTTGGCGCTTCTCGTGCGTTCTGAGGTGTGACGCGTCTCTGCGGTGTCTTTTTCAGAGTGTGAACACGGATATGCCTCGACCTTTCCGTCTATTCAGCACTCCAGCTACCAGAGACAAAAGAAATTCCGTAATAAAAAGTACAATAACAACCACAACAGGTAAGCACATGATTCGACTTTCACGTGAGGCGAAAAACCGCGGGACCGAAGCGTCACAAAGGCGACAATGCGCCGTGACATCTGTAATAAACACAGTAACTACACGATACGAACGAATCGCGTCTATTTTTGAACAAATATTCATAATCTATATTGCACGCTAGCACGCGTAGTTAATATGTGTTCGGTGTTTTGTCCTGAAAACGTGCAAAGTGCAACTTAAAATGCAACACTTTTTGGCCATTATTTGTGTCGTGTATATATTTGTGCGATTTAAAAATCCACAGGAGTGTCAAATTAAGCTTTGTTTTATGTGTTAGTGGTGAAGAAGTTGTCATCAGCTGACTGTCAAACAAACGGCTGCAGGTTTTTAGGTTAGGGACCGTGTGCAAACTCACGCGCCTCCGTCGATAACGCACACGTTTCAAGGAATCGGCGTAAATTCCGTTTCGTTTTACATTTTGCCTAAATTGTTGCCTAGCTAACCAATATTCAACGTGGCTGTTAAATTTCTATTGGGGAAAATATTTCAATCTGTTAAAGTGACCAGATATCAAATACATGTATAAAACCGACTCCTGTTAATTGGGACACGGCCATTTTGCCCCAATAAAGCAGCACTGTTTTGTATTATGATTTGGATTTCTCTTTACATTTAATTTCATCCATATTCATTCAAAACATGTTGAGAAATATCATGCATTTAAAAAACGTGCAGAACCTAAAAAATCTGTTTGAACTTTTTATTCAGTTGTTAGTCTTTAGAAGGGACGTTTCCGGCTGCTGTGTTATGTTCCACTGGATTTCTCTGCTTCAGACATCTTAATAGTCGATCTCTAAAGTGTTATAGCCAAAGCCGGCACTGAGAAATGGAATGCAAAAGAAACCCTATCTGATCATGTGTGGCGGTGGTCCGAGAGGGGCTCATTCAGCCGCTTCCCGGGTATTTGGGTCTAGAATGATCCCGCATAAACGTCCCATATTAAACATTCCATTAAATATTGAGTCAAATATCGACTACCATATGATTCATTTATTCAATAAAGTATTATCAATAAAATATATAATATATGTAATATTATGTAATAATTATAATATGTTGTACCGCAAGGGGTTGGCAAACTCGGGGGCCACATGCTGCCCTTTCAATGTTTTAATCCGGCCCGCCGAACTTGTAAAAACGAAATAAAAGTCTGATATTTTTTAAATGTAAATCTAGTTAATTTTATGTAACATATTTTAAAAAGCAGAACCATAAACACATGTACGTACAAGAATTAGTATATATATATATATATTTTTTTTTTACATTGTCAGTCTATGGAATCAGAACGTAAATTTCTAAGAAACAACAGAAAATCTTCACGTTTTGTTTTGAAAGATTTTTTTCGCTTCAGGTTTTTTCGTCTGTTTCATTCTTTTATTCGCGCGGACTTCTGGACTCTAAGCTTCACTTAGGGGCGGCCCTTACTCTGATTGGCTGGTGAGAATGTGGACCAAGAATCCCGGTCCGGCCCCTTAGTCAAATGTTAGAACCCATGTGGCCTACAAATCAAAAAGTTTGCCCACCCCTGATGTACCGTCTCCCAGTTGCTGCTGAAAACGAAAGAAATGTCCCCTTAGTGGGATAAATAAATAAATTAATTCATAAATAATTCATAAAATAAGTACCACAAATAAGTACACATGTCAGTAAAGATTTAATAAGCCCATCTATATAGTTACATGTCCGATCGGGGCGAGTTCGGTACTGTATTTACACCCCCCCCCCCACACACACACTCACATGCACGTCTCATGAATATGTGTCACGAACACACGGACACGACGAGACGCCTGAAAAGAGGCTTTTGTGGCGTCCAGTGGCTGACACGGGGGAAGTGGTCCTGTGACCCAAGCAGAAGTGCTGTACACCTCGCCGGACTCTCCTCCAGCGCCGTTTAGAGCTCCAGTTGTCACACAAAGAGCCTCTTGGGAACTCACTTTGCATTATTAACATAACACTGACTTCACTCTGGCGTGCTGGCTGCATATAGGCGACTCATTGTGCTGCTTTTTCCCCCTCCATGAAATACGGACATGTTGTGGGGCTGAACATCGAGTAATTGTTTGTGGTAATGCTGTTTTTTTAAGCCCACGTTTGATCTTGATGGTGGTAGAGACGTGATGAACCTGATGGACAGATTATGAAAGCCGATCCGACTCATTGTTCACGTCTTTCTGTGTTGCAGGTCCACGCACAATGAGCTGGAGAAAAACCGGTAAGTGCATGTTTGTTTTTTAATTGTAATTTTGGCCGTGTTGTTCTCACTACAGTACGGTTGTGTGTTGCTCACTCTGCTTCTGACATAATAATAGTAATAATAATAATGATAGAGTTGCATTAAACTTATGTGGATTGAAATTGAGTTTAGTGGAAAACGTACTGAACATTGTTATCCGTTTTTCTTCAGTCCATGAGAGTAAACTTTTACTCTGTGACAAAATAGCAAAATTTTATTAAAAAGTAAAATTTTATGGCCTAAAAATGAGTTAGAAGAAAAGTAAAATGAAAGAAACAAATATGATAGATGAGATCGATTCAAGATTGATGACTTGGAGAATTACCGTATTTTTCAGACTATAAGATGCACTCAAATTTTAAATGTATGGTGTGCCCTATAATAATAATAGTTGAGCCATAAACGTAAAAAACGTGAGCCGTAAAATGAAAAGTAATTGGGAAATATGTGTTTAAAAATAGTGCGCCTTTTAATCGGACAAGCCTTATAGTCGGAAAAATACGGCAATATGTAAATACGAGTAAATACAAGTTGTCGTATCAATACGGTAAAACCTATTGATGTTTCTACTCAGAATCTCAGCATTCAGTCTTATATTGGGTTGCAAATGTCCTAAAATCAAGTTAGAATAAAGGCCAGCAGAAAGTTCAGTTCTTATGTGATTCTAACGAAAGTTTGTTGGTCACAAGATGTTAAGAGTAGTGCTTTTACCACCCCACCCCAACAAATCCTGGTTCTTCAAACTCTCAAAGCGTTGAGCTTTAGATGGCCATTGTCTAGATTTGAATCTCCAGACCTAAACATCCACGTCTTCATTTCAAATTCTTAGAATAGCCCCGTCTAGACCAACGCCAACTTCTTTATCATCCTTTATCTGGAGTCGAACGCACATTAATCACAAGCTATTGAAAGAAGCGTACGTGTGTCTGATATATGATGACAAGCTGGAGACAAGAGCTGGGTGGCTTTATGGAGCCAAGACTTCATTTGCTCTTTGGCAGGCGGATTTGAGTAATGTAAGAGAGAAATATGGCAGATATGTTTGCGTACACCCAAGCGAGCTCCGCCCGGCTGCGTTTGACAGATAAGGTTTATGCATAAACATCTTTAGGTTCTGGGCTGATGAAGAGGGAACGGCCCGTCGGACAAAACATGACGTCATTGCACCACACATCATGACAAACTTTGTAGTCACTCACTCCCAAAACGCTCTTGCTAACAGCTAAGCTAATTTAGCTCTGACTCGGCAGAGTTTCTGTAGAATAGACAGAACATATTTGAAACATGTTTGTTTTTGCTTAAAACTGTGTCTTTACAGGATTTTGTCTATTTTCGTGTTTGTGGGGGGGGAAAGTCACAGGGTTAGGGTTAGCCTTTAGCGCATGTGTTAGCATTTTCTGGACCTGATTAGACAAACTGTGGCAAAGTTTCTGACAGTTGCATTATGATCAGCATTTTTTTTAAATAGCATCTTTACAGGCTTTTCTCTTTTTTTGTGTGTGTTTGTGAGGGAAAAGTCAGTAGTGTTAGCGAAGCCGCTAGCATATTTTAGACCCGACTAGACAAACTGTGGCAAGGTCCTAACAATTGCATTATAATCAGCATTTTTAATTAAATGGCTTCTTTACATTTTTTTCCACCTTTTTATTTAAATTTTTCTGGAAAAAAAAGATATCATTCTTAACTCGAGCCGTTTCAACATGTTAGCATATTAGCCCAGACTAGACAACATTGTTGTCTGTAGACTGTGTTACTTACATTTGTTACATTTTTTTTAACTGACTTGTTCCACAGGCTTTTTAACTAAAACATTTTTTTTAAATTACATTTTGCAGGCTTTTTTGTTTTTGTTTTTTTCGATCAAAAATGTCAGCATTGGAAACATGTTAGCCGCCTCAATATTTCATCGTGTTTTTAAGCCTGTTAGCTTGCTATTGTCTCCAGGGAATGTTTTCGCAGACGATCTTCAGCCTTGTTTTTCTTCTTGATATAGAAAGCGGAAAGAGATGAAAGGCTCGTGACCGCATTCTGGTCTTCCTCAACACCCTAACAACATGTCATTATACTCGCGTGTGGTGCTCACATCTACCTTTGAACGCATGTGGTTAGCCTCAGTTTCCTAAAGCTGTGTTATTTTGTTAGTATATGGCTTACATTGTCGGGTGTGACCGAGACAGCTAATTGTTTTGCATTTTTATACGCGAAATGGATTCCAAACGGCTTAGGAATATAGCCACCAAGCTGGTTAACCCGAAATAGAACAAGCCTAAGAAAAGATCTATTCATGACATCGAGGAGCTCACGATGATTGGCCACAACAGCTTACTCGGAAAAGGTTTGCGTGGACGAAAACGGCTCTTGAAGATTTTAACGTAGAAAGAAACTTTGTCACATTTTGTGCAGTTTATTTACACCAAATTATGCTGAGCAAATCATTTTGTAAAGTAAATTTCGTCCAACCACAGATTAAGGTTGTTTTGATGATTTCTCCTTCCAGTATATTGGTGACAGGTGAACTCAATATTAGCAATAAATAAACGGCCAATCAACTTCAACTCAACAATTCCCCGCAGCTGAAGTTAATTTACCCACAATCATTGGTTTTTCAGATATATTCATATTCTTTATTTGGTATTCTATTATTTTATCTGGTATTTATTTTATATTTGCCGTAGCGTGCAGCCACGTAAGAAGCTTTATCTTGCGTTTTCCGCCTGTCGAGAGGTTTCCGGCGTTCGGGGAGGAAGCTAATACTGACTGTTCTCTGTGACTCGACGACTTGTCAGCTTTTCTCGTCCAGCGAAAGCAGCTTAGGAGGCATGATCTCTGGTCAATAAGCCAAAGGACGCGGCACGTCACACGTGCCCGGGCATGTTCACCACGGGCATGTGGAGACCCATCCACAAGAAAGCGCCCGAAAGACCCTGCGCTTCGGCCGACTTCACAAAGGACGCTGGGTAGACGAGGTCACAAGGGATAGTACGACGTGTTCTCTAGCCCCAAGGAACATTATCTTCCGTGACATGCAAGCTTCATAGCGACGGGAAGATTAGCTCGCGGGAAGCAACACAAACAAACACATGTGATGGAGGTTTCCGCATCAAAAAACGTCGCGTTCTGAATGGAAGGTTCCTACAACAAGGAGGCAAAACGTAATCGGGGCGTTTTTACGCGACTAAGCGCTTACTCAGGTTATGGTCAAGATTGGGCAACGGGATGAGCTACATTATTACCGTGTTTCTCAGACTGTAAGGCGAAATGTCGAAAGAGTTGGGACAGGTTCCTAGCAAGCATTGTCTGAACATACCCAAGCCTTTAAATGAAAAACGATGAAATAGCGCATTTTTTTTAATCAGGCAGTCTGCTAAAGACGGTAATAGGCAAATGCCAATCATTGTCATGCCAATGTGGAGAAAACTTGACATTTTTGCGTAATACCTGGTGGTGGACAAGCTTAGAATCTCAGCGTTCCGTCACATATTGGGTTCCGAGAGTCACTGTGGCAACACACACACACACACACACACACCCAAACGCCAAGTCATCCAATCCAAGCTGCCTACAATGATCTCTGCCAATGATCCCTTGATTTATGTGTCACTAGCTTGGATCAGTTTACAGACGAATCCTTTAACTCGTTGGCCACCTTCCACTAATGTCCGGACACCTTCAGAAGTTGTGCGTTCTTCTAGTGAATTTCTTTAAAGGCATTCGTAACCTTCAAACAGCGAGTGAGGGTTTCCCACCTGGTGGGCGGGATCTTGTGAGATGGGGGCTGCGATCACCTGACCGGGCGTGTAAGCTCTGTGGGCATGTGAGGGGTCTGGTGAGCAGATTACGGCCCAGCACGTGTGATCTAATCCATGTGGTAATGATGGGCCAGAGTGGGTCTTGGTCAACCACAGCTGTTACTGACCGCACTAAACGTTTTTTAATGGGCGATGGTTTGCGGTGTGTCGTTGATTGCTGTACAATAGAGCTGGATTAAATTAGATTATCTGTACAGTAAGATACCGTAATGGTTCGGCTGTACTGTAATAGAGCAGTTCGGCTGCAAAAATTATCAAACTAATCTTGAAATTAGGCAATATATCTTGTTTTTTTTTTCCTTACAGGATAAATGAACTGTCTTGGAATTAAGAGTTAAATTAATTTGCATGTTTAAAGAATATAGAACTGGTTTTAAGCGTTCAACCATGTAAAAATTCCTCGCTCTATTGGGAGTTAATTTTAGTCGATTCAAGTTTTTACTTGTTTTTTTTTTTTTATTTATTTTATTGTTTTTTCATGTGGAGTTTTTGCAGTGTGGTTCTGCTCAGTCTCAACATTACAAACAATCTTCATATAATTTTGTGTGGACATAACGAACAATTTTGCTTAAAGATTGCATAAAAATCAGTACATTTTCTGTACATTAATTGTTTCGTATGATTAGTTGACTTCGAAATACCTTGTTTGCATGAGTTTCCTCTGGGTCTCCGCTTTCCCTCTTCGTGTTGAGGTGGAATAAAAAAAATTGCTCATAGGTATGAGTGAGAATGTAAATGTGTGTCCTGCTCTGTGATTGGTCAGCCACCATTTCAGTGTCTATCCCGCCTATGGCCAACTCCAAATGACCCAGAATTTGAAAAAGCGGTAAAACTAGACGATTGGGTGGACTTTCAAGTCTTTGTTGTTGTGTGTTATGTAATAAATGTTTAGGTTTGGCCTCTAGGATCCACATTGACAATAATGGTATTTTTATATTGTTTTTAATATACATACATAATTACAATTACTTGTTTCTATAGTTAACAGAAGGCACATTTTAGAGTGTAACATAAATAAACTGGTTTTTAACCCAAAACAGCCCCAAAACCGGCTCCACTGACCTTGACAAGACTCAGGACTAACCCACTCACTGACCTCTGACCTCACCGTGGTAACGTGTTTATTTATAGCTGCACTGTTTATTCTCTTTAGTGTATCTGTATGGACACAGATGACAGATATTGTCTATGTTGTATTTAGGTTGATCTAACATTTTAATGTCAGAATCGTGCCACGCAGTTTTGAGCAGATTAGGTTCTGCGCTGAAACCAATAATGGCGTGCCATCTGTGTGATTCTGAGCGGGAGAGGGGGTGGAGAGAAAGCTAGAGAGAGAGATGAGCTAGAGTGAGAGAAAGAGAGGTGTCATATTTAAGATAAGAAAAAAATTGACATCAATGGAGAAGTAAAGATGATCAAGCTGAAGAGTAAGAGAGAAAGAAAGTGTGACTGTGATTGAGTAGTCGGCTGAGAGAAAGGTAGAGCGAGCAAGCAAGAGAAAAAGGTAAAATGATACAGATGGGGAGTGAGAAAGAGAGAGTAGAGAGAGTAGAGCGAGTAGAGCGAGAAGAGAGAGAGAGAGAGAGTAGGGAGACAGAGAGAGATTGATGGTTGAGAGGTTGGGGTATAAAAAGAGAGAAAGAGAGAGATTGACAAGCTATAGGGAGAAAGAGATTGGACGAGAGGGAGAGGTTGATCAGGCTATAGAGAGAGGGAGGGAGAGAGTGGTTGATTGGGCTAGAGAGAGAAAGATATGGGACGCTTGAGGTATAGAGGGAGGGAGAGAGGTTGATTGAGAGAGAGAGAGAGGGAAAGAAGAGTGAGAGAGAGGTTGACTGGGCTATAGAGAGAAAGATGTGGAGTGCTTGAGTTATAGAGGGAGAGAGGGAGGTTGATTGGGCAACAGATAAATAGATAGATAGAGGTTGATTGGGAGAGAGGTTGATTGGACGATACATAGAGAGAGAGGGTGGGGGTTGTGTGGTGGGAGGAGCTTCTGCTCTCGTTTAATCTAGACGCTGGTTTGGAGATGCAGCATGAAAAAAAATCAGATGTCGTGCGTCTACAGATGTATTAAAATAACTGAACATACAACAATATCCCCACAACAAACACACAACTAATTCACAGCAGGGTCAGAGAAGCGTTCGCCTGAAACACATACGTGACAGAAGGATTCCCGTGAGACGCTACAGGGTTAAATCCAGGAGAGTTTGTGCACGTATGGCGCTTTATGCTCTCGTGAATTTATCTCCATGTCATCATGGCTGCTGGCGCCGGGCCTTATCTATATTTGATGAATCAGCTACTATAAATACGTACAACTCTTTGCACACACACGTATAAAGTGCCCGGCTAAAGGGGAATCACACCGCATCATTAGTGTGTGTGTGAGAGAGAGAAAGAGAGAGAGGTTGAGAGAGAGAAAGAAAGGTAGAGAGAGAAAGAGAGGTTGAGAGAGGGGCTAGAGAGAGAAAGATTGAGAGAGAGAGAGAGAGAGAGAGAGAAAGACAAGTAGAGAGAGGGGGTAGAGAGAGAAAGAGGTAGAGAGAGAACGAGAGGTAAAGAGAGGGGGTAGAGAGAGAAATAGGTAGAAAGAGAGGTAGAGACAGGGGGTAGAGAGAGAAAGAGGTAGAAAGAGATAGAGAAATATTGAGAGAGAAAGAAGAGAGGTTGAGAGAGAAAGAAAGGTAGAGGAGGGGGGGTAGAGAGAGAAAGAGAGGTAGAGAAAGGGGGGGTAAAGAGAGAGAAATTGAGAGAGAGGTAGAGAGAGAGAGAGAGGTTGCTCGGGCTAGAAACATAACAAAATTGTGAAATGAGAGATTGTTGACAAATACGTTTTTCTTTGAATTATTTTTTTTTTGCATTGATCATGTGATTTACATTGAGAACAATTTATAGATTGTTTATAATTTACTTTTTTTTTTTTGTCTAAAAAAATACTGCGTGATTTGGTGGAATTATATAATATTATACACATTTTTACGTGTGTGTGTGTGTGTGTGTGTGTGTGTGTGTGTGTACATCACTATATACACTTAAGGCTGCCCACTGCTCCGTGTTTGTGTGTGTGTTTCACTTCACTGGGTCCAACACCGATCACGATTCCGATACTGCCCCTAGTGGCCACATTAACAAACTCACTTTCTTTCATTCTCGTCGCTGCTAAAATGTGGCATGTCGCTGAATTCGGCCAAACGGCAATTATTTATCGATATAAAATGTCACTACCATCGATCCAACTCGACTTTTGATGTGCTGTGTTTCTCTCCAATCACAAATAATTTGTCGTCATTTATGCTCCGGCTGCCCCGATTGTTCAGTGAGCGATCATAACCGGCCGATAATTACTTTGGGACGATGGTACAGAACGGACAGAACGTTGGCACGCTGCTAAAATGGCGTCACGACCTGGCAATTACACACCGCGCGTGAAAAAGAAAACACATTAGCAATAAGCCGCCCGCGTAAACATGCAAATTCCATGAGGCGTAAAGCGGCAGAAGCTTTGAACTCCGGTCAGACATGTCAGGCTAGTCACGGAAAGGAATGTCAGGTCGTCTGGTGCGCCAGATACACACACACACACACACACACACACTCAGGGTTCAGGGGTGTCGTCATGGCGATGTCGATAGGCGAAGAAGCGAAACATATATTTGGAATTTTTGTTCTAATGAGTTCATTAATGATAAGCCAAAATGCTGGTAATATACTCAGTGAAATAAAAAATAAATGTGAAATAACTTGCCACATGCTGCTTGCCAAAAAATAGCCAATAAAGTGACTTTTTTGGGCATTTCGTTTCGTTTTATTTCCTAATTCAGGAAATATAGATTAATGATATATGAACGTTTCCTGTTCGGTTAAGAATCGACAGGATTATTTTCGTTTAAACACCCTCTTTTGGAAGGAATGTTGTTGGCCCGGGATTCGAAACTGCCTCTTTTGGTTACAAGTCTAATCACTAGGCCACACCTACCTTGTACTATAACGTCTAATTGCTGGGCCACACCTACTTTGTACTATAGGGACTGACTGCTGCGTCAGACTCGTTGAAACTGTTGATTCAACGAGTGCAACATCCCAAAGAATGGTAGAATTCTTCTCACGCTATCCCCCACAGCGACAGGAAGTGATGCGTGTTTGCAGTAGCTTTAGCATGTGTGCTAGCAGACTCCCCGCAGACAGAGTCAATGGCAGCAGACAAAGCGATGGGCCGAGCACTGACATCATTCAACAGACGCTTTGTGCTGAAAACGAAAACATTTCCTGTTAAAAACCGACACAAAAGTCTCCGTGAGTTGAGGATAAACGAGGACAAAACATTCTAAACTAAAGTGTGTTTGTGTATCAAAGTTTAACTGTAAACATCACAAACCATTTTCATGATCTTGGACTTCATGATCTAAAACTAAATAAGTTTTAGTTATTACTTTTATATTGTTATTGTTAATCATAGTGGAAGCAATAAAAATGTGAGAAATTTGTAAACTCTAGTTTATACATAAACATAGTTTATGTATTTATGTTTACGCTGACCAGTTCTTACAATATAGACACGTGTGCATGAAGTGTGTATGTGTGTATTAGATAAGCATTTTATGCATCAAATTCACATATATAAGGTATATATAAATTAGATAGGCATAGAACAATTATTTAAATCTAGATTCATGTCATTACATTCTTGAAATTAATCAAAAAAATTAAAGTAATTTAAAATGTTAAAAAAAGTAATCAAAAAATGTATCTAGTGGCCCATTAACGGTCCACCACTAGAATATGTATGTGGATATTCATATTATTTTATTATAAATAATATATGCGTGTTAAAATATTATATAAAATATATGTATTATATTAAATATATTCAAAATATTGTGTGCGTGTATGTCTGTATACTGTACATATACTGTATACATACTCTGTGTGTGTGTGCATTTCTATGTACATATAGTTACATTTATACACACACACACACACACACACACACCATTAAAACATGTGTATAAGCGCACATATAAATGTATTCATACGGCTAACATCTAAGGGCAGAGCTAATCTGTAATCTGACCGCATCAGGCAGATTATCTACACACAGGGCCAGTGATGAATGTGCGAGTATGAGGCGGCTGTCGTGATAAGCGTGTCCTCTGTAGTTCCCTGACGTGCAGATAAGGCCTGAGCGATGGCGAGCATCATCAAGGCCTGAGCGCCATCGCCTAAAGACCAAACCTTGCTACAAAGTTCCTTGAAACCAGACTTTTAAGTAGTCGAAGGCATTTTAAGAGGCCGGTGGAATGTGTGTGTGTGTGTGTGTGTGTGTGTGCGCACGCACGTGCATGGTTTTTGTGGTGGAGAATGGCGTATTGTGTTTCCCTGACTGGAATTAGCCTGTCGTTTAGCTTTTGTTGTGTTGCTGGTTTGACTCACCGGTGTGTGTGTGTGTGTAGGCGAGCACACCTCCGTCTGTGTCTGGAGAGGTTGAAGGCGCTCATCCCGCTCGGGCCCGACTGCAGCCGTCACACCACGCTGGGACTCCTCAACAAGGCTAAAGCACACATCAAGGTACACGCGCTACGCTAGCATGCTAAGCTAAGCTAGGCTAAGCTCACATTAACCCCTGTGTTAGTGGTCACTTTGAGTTTATTGATAATGTTGCACCTAGCAAAAACAGCTGCATGTAGCAATGCCGCAGGTTTAATTTTTAATTTGAGATTTTTTTATTTAGTTTTAGTCAGTCTTTGGACTCAAACATTTTAGTCGACTAAATTACAGTATAGATTTAGTCAACAAAAATTTAGGCTCTATATATGTTTGCTAAAGTTGCTATGTCTAAGAAATACGTAGTTAATTATGAACATAAAAAGTATATACAAATATCTTACTTATTTGTAAAAACAATTTTTTTCTATATTTATATATAAGATATTTTTCTTGAACTTGTTTTTATGATCTTTTCTTTCAATCCAGATATAATGTATTCTTATGAATGAAACCTCAACAAAGAGAACATTAAAATACAGTACAGGATAAAATAATAAGTGCATCACATGTATAAGTAAATGGTGAGAAAATAAAATGAACACTGCTATGTCAGGGTTCATGTCTTTTACAATGTATGGTAAAGCACTGACAAAGTAGTAATAACACAGTGTGCATCAAATTAGTTTTTTTTAGAAATCTATTTACTTTGAATTTTTTTTCCGCGCATTTTCAAACAATTTAGTATTATATTTTTATTGTAAAGAAAAGTTTTAGAGGTCTAGCGTCGACTTTTTACAGAAGGTCGTGACCTGTGCCCATCTTCGTTCTGACCGATGGGTTTACAGCTTAAACCTTTACAATAAGAGGATTTTAATTCCAGCTGGAATGAAGAACGGCACGTTGGGCCGAAGGCAGGAAACACCCTGAACGTGTGACAGGGCGACACAGACAAACTCACACTTTCACTCTTGCTTTCGCAGGAAAAAACGCATTAAACCAGATTCATGGCACAGAAATTCACACATTCACAAAAAAAACTATTACTGTTACTTGCGAGCGGGAGGTTTTTGTCAGAAATCACCAAATCAGAACATTTCGTCAGTACACTAGACCAAATATAGATTAAAACAATAAGATTGTTTTGGCAAATGCGATTTAAAATCTTGTTCCTTGTGTTTACACATCTTGACATATTTTGTTAACAGTATGTGCATTCAAATGCTAAATTTGGCATTCTATAATTACACGTCTGTACTGTTTTGTGCGATGTCAGCTTGTAAAATTTTGCACACTTGTTTTGGAGAACCAGTAACAAATATAACATTCCATTTCCTTAAAAGACAAACATGTTTTATAAGCACATGTATTCCTTGTCTTATATAGCATTTATTTGTATTTTAGACTTATTCAGAACCGGTGGAGCTGTACAAAACATTTAATATTTTAATATTTTACAAGTGTCATGTGGAGAAAATCACAGCTCACAAACACACTCTCTTGCGTAAATGTCTTTTCAGCCTCGACGTTCGTTTACCAATGCAATTTGCGTCTGGTTTTTGCATCTCATTTCAATTTTAAATCTACTTCAACTGCGAGACTGCCTTTGATTTTCCCCTGACACGATATGTGCAAGCTTACGTAACTCATCCGAGTCTCTTTTCTTTTTCCTCTGAAAGAAACTGGAGGAGGCGGAGCGCAAGTCTCAGTACCAGCTGGACAGTTTGGAGCGCGAGCAGCGTCACCTCCGGAGGCGTCTGGACCTGCTGCGGGGCGGCGGGGGGGCGCTGGAGGGGGGCGAGCGGGTACGCAGCGACAGCATGGGCTCCCCCATGAGCTCCGAGAGATCTGACCAGGATTCAGACCAAGGTCAGAGTCCATTACATATTTGCAATTTGGTGTTATTACCGGACTTACGCATATATAAGTGCCATTTTTTCCCCTGTTGTAGACTGTGGTGCTTTTAACGGGCATATTTGAAATTTTCACGTAAATATAAGTTCAAGTTCTGTGCATTTGTAAGGCGCTTTTCACAGTTGTAACTGTCTCAAAGCGTATGTGTGAATATGTAAGTATAAGCAGCACCCATGTTTTTATATTTTAAACAAGGACCAGTCACAAATAAATGGAAATACGTCGTCTTTATACGTCTTCTGTACGTGTCCTTTTTCCTTTATTTAAATAATGGCAGATGTGCTAATACCGTATTTACGTATGTGACAAATAAAATTTGAATTTGATTATGTGAATATCAGGCACAACATATTTTTTATTTTTATTAATTTCTGGTCCAATTACGTTAATATTCTCCTAAAAATATTTTTTTTCTTTATTTAACAAACCTAACTTGTGACTCGTATCATTTTGATATAGTTTTTTCTAATAGTCGATTACAAAAAGTCGATTGTAGTGGTCAGAACTTAATTTCCCAAGATTCTTTGCTCTCCAGTCAGACTCAATTGTTTCAAGCTCAGGCCTGTTTCAAGCTGAAGAAGAAAGATTATTAACCCCCTGTGCAGTGACCAAGCATTTTGATTGTTGTTTGACGTGTTTCTGTTTATTTGTAATTGTTTCTGACTCGAAATACGGAAAAGGAGTTTGCATGTTCTCCCCATTCTTACATGTGTTTCCTCTGGGTCTCGGGTTAACCCTTCACAGAGTTACTGGGATTGGCTCCAGCTCCCCCTGACCCAGATACAGTAAAAGGGTGCAAAAAATTGATTATTTAGGAAACAATATATCAGGCAAACTGTCTGTTGTACAGATGGAAACTTACTTCTACGTGGTAAAATTTGGCTTCATCCAACACTGACTCTCTTGTTCCTTCACAGAAGAGATGGAGGTTGACGTGGAGGGGACGGAGTTCTCCAACGGAGAGCTGGACAGCGTCAGCACAACCAGCACCAGTGACCTGGATGACCACAGCAGTCTCCAAAGCACTGCCAGCGACGAGGGCTACTCCTCCTGCAGCATCAAACTGGCCTTCAGCTCCTAAACTAACTCCACACACTCGCCCCGGCCTTCCTCCTCCTCCTCCTCCTCCTGTCAGGTGACCAGAACAAAGCCAAGCAAGAACATCTGCCCGACTTGCTGATTTCAGTTCGAGAATGTTTTAGCATGAGAAGCAATCTGTGATTGTCGATTGATAGTAGAATCCCCTGATTGTAAGAAGAAAAACATCTGGTCCCAACTGAAACCAAACCATGAAATGTTGTGAATTGGAGTCCACCCAAATGAATCCGTATCGGCAGGATATCGGCACTTTCTCTCTCACCTGGCCTTTACCGGTAGATTTTAGCTTTGCTGCTATGTGATGGCGAGGACTTTCAGTGGTGCTACGTGACACGAAACCCACTGCTTTTATTTAAGGAAAACCACACAACTTTGGGAATGTTTGTGCGTCAAATCGTGGAGCCAGCTTCCGCGTTGCAGCTATTTTAAACGTTTCGAGCGTCATAAATGATAAAAATCCGCCCCGCGATGAAACCAATGTCTATTTTGGCATAAGAAAGCAATAACCTGTTGTAGTCACATCAACACATTAGCACTCGTACACCTTCGACGCCAGGCACGCGTCTGTCCGGATGAGCAACGCCAACGTGCTCGTTTTGTACATAAATATGATAGTTTGATAATTTAATAATTAATTAAGACAAAAATCTGCGGCGGAAGAAAAAGTAGTCACCCCACCCCGGGTAGAACTACGGCCTCTGTTTCTGTACGTGTTGTGTTCTGTGCATTTTAAATTATATTTTTGCAAAGATTGACTATCTTCCTCTGAAAGTCTTCAGCGGTGGCATGGCCAGTGTTATTTCTTCACTATGGTGAATGAAATCTAAATGTTCTCAATTCTGTGGCTTTGAAGACTTTCCTTGGAGAAAAAAAAAAAAGAATCCGCGCGAATCTACTACGACGCTTTGCAAATACCGGTGTTCTGAAATTCTGTCCTACACATGAGGATTTTCTACATCGCGCTTTGTGCACGCACGATACACAATTACGTCATGTTCTGGCCACATCGGGAAGTAAAAACGGATAGTTATAACTATCTTAGAACAGTGGTAATTGGACAATCATACTAAAATAAAATGAAGAATATAAAGAATAAAGTTTGGTGAAGTTTAAACATTTTCAACGAATGTTCACAAAATGTACCATTTGCATGACTGTAAAGATAATTTCTGCTCAGACACCTTCGCCTGAGTTTTCATATTCAAGAATTTTATCTAGAAAAATATGTGTAGGTGCTCGCTTAATGTGAAGTCAGGAAAACTAGCGTTATGTCTTAATTGTTATAAAATAAATACAATAACATATATACATATTCACATATGTATAAATGTAATCGCTTAAAAGATATAATTATCGTCATTGAACAAGTGTATGTATTTTTAGCGCGCATGCGCATAACGCGATGTAGCCTCATGTGTAGGATAGAATTTTAGAACACCGGCGACAAACGCGATTTATCGGCGAACGACTAGCGGTCGGTGGCTGCCGCACGCAGATCCCAGTTTAAGGCACGCTAACTCTTTTATTTAATTTATTTGTGTTTAATCCTGTTTGCTTTGAAACTGAAAGGCATTCCGCCACTAGTGTAGTGCACTGTGTGGACACGCGGCGTGCGCATGCGCGAACCTGCGCGCGCTCTAAAGTCCCGCTTTTCCTGTACTGTATTTTTGACTCGTTTGTTTTGTGCATTCAGATTTGAGCGTTTTTTCTCAAGTCTCGTTTTTTTTTTTGCCTCTTTCGTCGAATTATTTTCGGAGATCTCTTGTTCCCAAAGCAATGAAGTCACTCCGCGTCGCCCACGTCCCCCAACCGTCGAAACGCTTCACAATTCCCGAACTGGTTTAGGTGTGAATCGAAACCATCTCGGTCTGGGAATGGTGCGAATTGTGTGTGGAGCGCTCGTTTTTTAACGTTGACTGTTTAATTTGTGAGTTGTGACTTTGGAGCGAAAATGTTTTATTCAGGTGAAACGGCAGAAAAGCTCGTAGAAATCACGAGGCAAATTCTAGATTGTTCTTTCCTCGCAGACATTTCTCTGTCTGTTATTTTCTCTCCTTTCTGTGAAAAAAAAAACACCGACTGTGCTGGTCTGGGATCAGCTTTTTCCTTGTATTTGATTTCAGTCTATAAAGAGGTGAATAAATCGCAAGCTGGTCCTGAAATGGCGTTTGTGTTTGGCGATGCAGGTGCTCGGTCCAGAAACGGGACTTTGGTCAAATATTTTTACCTGTCGAGGATCAAGACCCAGTTCCACTTGTGGCCATTTGTAAACACACACTCTGATTTTAGCTGTGATTTCAACTGCAATACAATAAACACAAAGATTGTAAAAAAAGAAAAAAACTAGTTTGTCTTTATTTTCCATTTTGTGAATCAGATGATCAAAGCAACTTCACGATTGAGCAGCAACGCAACAACGGCTAGGAATTAGAATTCATGAATCTGATTAATGTAATAAACCCATTTTAATTCAGTGATACAAAATAATGAAGATAACCACCTTCAGGCGGAATTCCCAGTGTTGCAATATAACGTCCTTTGGCGCCACCTGGAGGTCAATTTCTACAATTTTTTCACATTGTATTTTCTAATGTAGAAATGTATATTCAAATAAAACTGGATGTTCAATCAGTTCAATAATACAGTTTAAAATATTATACATTACCAGAATCTTTTACATTTCGATTACAGTTACAATGAATACATCTATAAACAATATTACCATTTTGCACTGAAAGGAAGCAACATTTAGGATTAAATAATATTTCACACTCCGGCTGATGTGACTAATGAAAGAATAAAAATATAATCTTTTCTGGTCTACAAGTCTGTAATATGAAAACTTTTTTAGGTAGAGTGAATATTAAAAATCACAATATGTGATATTTTACAAATTGAAGATGTGAACAAAAAAACACAAGTTATTCACATTTAAAACAAATGCAAGTCCGAAACGTTGAAAAAAAGTCTACACTATATGTGTAAATATAATCTATATATACGTATAGTATAGATCAATTATACACTATAAATATGCTTTATACACAACACTATAAATGTGTTTTATATTGTTATGTTTTTTTAACAATATAAAAATATTTATATTGTTTTATGCTTCATACAAATATCTGATGTATATAACAATAACTGACTAACTATACAGACATATACTAAACCATCCTCACATTAAATCTGCCAAGCTTCTGAAGACTCAGCGTTGGCATCGTGTCGTCTTACTCGCCCTTTGCGGTTTTCCGAAACGTGTTTCCACTTGAGCATCTGGACCTTCTGCAGCCCGTGTTGTCTGTGGTACCAGAGCTGGCGACAGTACTCGTCCGCCTTCTTCCTGCTGACCCGCACTTCTCTTCTGCTTTGTGCCAGAGTCGTGCAGTTTTCATGTGGACCGTCCTGCGCTTTTGAGATGCGGTGTTGTGGAATGACGTGGAGTTGGTAGTAAGCGAGCGTACGGGTGAAGGAGAAGTCGTGTGCGTCGCACTGATATAGACCAGCAGACGCAGGCGTGATGTGGCGGAGGAGAAGGCCACGCCCCATGTGGATTACACGCTCATCTTCCGAAAACACCTGAAATACAAGTAATCTATTACAGTAATCTGTGCTTGGCAAACCGAATTTTAACTGTTACAGCAATGTAAAGTTTTTTTTTTAATAATGCTGTGCTCTTTAAAAGAATTGCAAATTTTTTTTGTCAGAATTGCGATTTCTAAAGTCAGAATTATGACTTTTTTCTCAAAATTATGAGTTATAGAGTCAGAATTGCGACATTATTTCTGCTAATTGCGAGCTGACTTTGTAACTTCTGACTTTCTCAAAAAGTTTCAAATAATTCTCACAAAAAAGCTCATGTTTCAAATAATTCGAATTTAATTTAAGCCCAAACCTCAAGTATTTAAATAATTGAAATAACAGTTAGTTATTTGAAACATGTATATTTGGAGAAAAGTTTTTAAAATTTCTAATAAGCGTATCTGAAAGCTTGATAAGGCTTGACCAGACCTTGTTTTTGATGTTTTGGCCGGACTGGATGGTCCACGTGATCTTGGCCTGTGGTGATGGAGGAGAACAGTCCAGGAAGGTCGAGCTTCCCTCCAGTCCGTACACGGTCTTCAGTTCCGCTCGCTGAGCTGCAAAAACAAAACAGAACAATTTTACAGTTTGTTCCTGAAACGTCAGAATATATCATGACAGAAAAAAAATCCAACTTTTTAGTGGGATAATCTGTGCTGAGGGGTTCACAATAGAACTGGAAAGTATATTCAGCACATAAGAAAAACAATAAGAAAAAGAAATACTTCACTTTTAAATAGGAAGGTTGACTAAAATGGCGGCTGCAAAGGCTCCTGGGAGTTGTAGTTCTGATCAGTATAATATTGAATATTTCATTTTTAAATCAAGTTGGATTTGTTAAAAGAAGAAAAAGCATTTAGCCAGAAATTTTAAGCTTTATTAAAAAAAATGTTATTTAATTTTTTATTTTGTGCCTGAAAAATTTGGCGGGGTGCTTATATTCACATAAAGACCTTTCACATAAAGGTAATAAATTATTGTCTATATAACAATAAATCAAAGTGTACAGTACAATGCAAAGCACTAACCAATATAAAACAGTACTGTTATGTGGAGTTAATTCTATAAATGGGACTGTGAAGTGAAGCATTGTGGGTACTCACCGTCTCTCAGGTCCTCACACTGTCTCCAGGGTTCCCTGTAGCGCACATCCTGTCTACGGGAGAGTCTGAGGACACAGCGGAGGGAACACACAGTCTTACTCTGACTCAGCCTTACTCTGACTAAACCTTACTCTGACCCACCCTTACTCTGACTCAGTCTTACTCTGACAGCCTTACTCTTACTCACCCTTACTCAGACTAAACCTTACTCTGACTCAACCTTACTCTGACTCAACCTTAGTCCTACTTATCCTAACTCTGACTCAGCTTTACTCCGACTCAGCCTTACTCTGACTCAACTTTACTCTTCCTCATCTTACTCTGACTCATCCTTACTCTGACTCAGCCTTACTCTTATTCATCTTACTCTCACTCACCCATACTTTTACTCACTTTTACTTTGACTCACGCTTACTCTGACTCACTCTTATTCACTCTTACTCTCTCGTTACTTTTGAATCCTTAACAACATTCGGTTTAATTCCTCTATGGCTTTTTGATTAACATGCTCAGCAGAGAGTCTTGTCTTTTAATCGTTGTCATCTTAAATATGTCTCAAATCTCAAATACATGAAGCTCTCTCTCTCTCTCTCACACACACACACACACGCACACACACACACACACACACACACACACACACACACACACACACACACACAGGAAACAAATAAAATGCAAAGGAACTGACCGTTTACTGGTGGGGAAATGTTTAGTGCAGGACGTCCCGTCCCAGGCACAGTAGGGGTCTCGGGACAGCAGGCAGTCTACACACAGGGTCCCGTACAGCGCACACCTCTGCAGGGGCAGCCGGACCACGCCCGCATCACTGCTCACAAACAGCACCTGCTGCAGAAGAAAAGGAGGGGAAAAAACATGGAAAAATAAGAAAAAAAAAAAAACAATGGAAATTGATCATATTTTGTAATTCTTTGAGATTTTTTGTATATTTTTTTGGATCAATTAGTAATAGAGTTACTTTGATCATTTAAGCATTGGTATGAAAATATAAAAAATGTGCTTGTATAAATACAGTAAGTTAATTTTTACAAAAAGTGAGTAAAAAAATAAAAACATTTACTCTGTGGCATAGTTAAATTAATTTAATTTAATTTTTTAATGGTTTTGGTGCCGATCAAACAGGTCTACCTACTCTTTTAGTGGATAGCTCCATGCTTAGTATCGGAGTCCGTGTCTGCGGAACAGAGTAAAGGAAGAACAAATACATTAAGTTCAAGTTCAGGTTTATTTATACGTATAGCGCTTTTCTTGGTTCGAGACCAACGCAAAGTCTCTAAGACCAACGCAAAGTCACTAAATTAAGCAATCTGAACTAACAGAAGAGAAATTGCAAGATGGAAAAAGCAGCTCATTGTTACATGTGTTTACAAGATTAAATGCTTGTTTTATTTTAATGAATCGTAGAATCATTTAGTTTAGTTTACGAACAGTCTATTAGTAAAAACGATTGCTCCATTCATTTAATAAACTTCTACTACTCAGAAGCTTCAGATGTTTATGTGAAGTTTATATTGCTGTGTGCGTGCAGTGCGCGTGTGTGCGTTAACCTGCGTCAAAACAAATCCGATTGGCTGCACAAATTGTCAATCAAACATTCAAAATCATTAGTTTTGTTTTTCTATTTCTTTCATTACGTTTTGTTTGTTATTTTTTTTATATAAAAACTATATTATATTTTTTATTTTTATAATAATTATACAATTTTATTATTTTTTTTTTACATTTTCAAATTGCAAATGTACGTTTTAAATTTAACATTCAAATGTGTAACGTTTCAAGCTGCTGTTCTGTTGTAAATTAGTAAATAAATGTAATGTAAATGTTGAGTAAATAAAGAGATTTGTGTCATTGGCTGAACACAAATGTCTTAATACCTATACAATTCCGGAATTATTTTAATCAATTGTCAGACAAACTTGAAAAGAATGTTTTCCTAAAAAGTGTAACTGGAAAATGTGCACAATGAAAGCATCAACTAAGAGCCTTAAAAGTCACCTTAAAAACTTGAAGCTCTTCTAAGAAAATTTCCTCTGTTTTCACGCCATCTCTATAGACTGAGACCACCTTTAGGATCTTTCCATCATCTAGAGAGAAAAAAATATATTAAATATGCAATATAAAACATAAAATTGAAATTCTGTTCTCCAACAAACCTGTGCCCAGGTGCAGAACATCGTACTGGCCATGTTCTCTGTGGACCCGGTCCACCACAAGCTTGTTCAGGCTGTAGGGCGAATCGATCATCGTGTGGATGGGACGCCTGTTTATCGGCATCACTGGTTCCCACATCAGCTGGTGAGTCCTCATAAAACTCACAACCTCGTCCGGGAAATCACGAGTGGACTTGTGCAAAGGGTCGTAGGTTTCGCTGGGACACTGAAGACACACGACATTCAATGCGTTATTACTTATACTGTGTGTATTCATCTGTTCTTCAATCAGCAGCTTATAAAACATATCTTACTATTATTATTTTTCAGGTTGGGATGTTAAAAAAGGGTTAACTCTATATAAAAAGATCCTGGAAACCAATTAAAGACTGAGAAGTTCAAGCTCAATTGCACGTAATATTATATGAGTGATTATATATGTATGTATATATATGATATACTGTATATATATAGTCTTGTATTATTTCTTGTTCTTATATTTGCGTAAAAACGGTATTTTTGTTGCAATCCTTTTTGTCCAATTTTAGATGCTCTAAAACGGGGTGCTCATATTTGCATATTTTAAATATTATTTAAGCAAAACAACATCAAAGTGGCATAAGTTCCAAGTTAGGTTTTTAAAAGAAGAAAAATAAGTCTTTTTAACAGATGTATTTAGCCAGAAATGTAAGGCTTTTTTTTATTTTGCTATTTTTTTTTTGTGCCAGTCAGCGCTTTTATTCACCTAAAAATTGTAGCTTTATAGATCTCATTTAAACAATATTTTAAAAGATGATAGGTGATCATGTCTCTTCTGTGCAATTATATTTCATTCCTTTGGAAAACCTCTCACCGTGCCGGGCCGTGGATAAGGAATTCTTCCCTTGTACTCCGTCCAGCGGTAATCAGAACCTTCCTTGTGGGCAAAAGGTCCATTGAAGGCGGCTCGGATGGAGGCCATGGAGTACACACAGACTGCTGATCCTCGAAATACAGAACTTCAGAAGAACAAAGCATTTAATGGTTTTAGTCTAAATGCTGAGCACAGTTTTGATACTGCCCCTAGTGGCCACCTTGACCTTTCTTTATTTACAAAAATTGCGTTTAATCCAAACTAGTCTGTGGTTTTTCGTCCTATCAAAGCAAAACCAGTATCTTATGAATTTAGGGAGTCTTTTTAGCAATACATTTAAATATATTTCAAAATTATTATATTTATATAACAAATATTCCTTTTAAAATAAAAAAGTCCCGAGTACAAATAATACAAACCGTAAAAATCTCATCTGGTCATCTTCATAAGTGGTGGATAATTAATTTTCACACCTTTGTAAATTTGTTAACAAATCAATTAAACCCTCTGAACAAAATCCCAAATCAGCCATTTGGTACATTTTAAAATCTATGATTTTACGCAAAGATAAATTGTTGCTAAGTGTATTCTGTCGCGCTAATAAGCCTAGCCTAACTAGCTATGACTAAAACGACATAATCATCTGAATGTCCACCTATCAAGACAGTAAAGTGTTTACACAAACTGGTTTAACTGGTACATATTAATGCATGTTCGTTCTTTGAATGTATAAAACACGTTTTTTATTTGCTTTCAGATTTTGCGTTGTTTCAGCTTTTCTCCACACACCAAATTGTTTGTACCAACATTCGATGGTAATAGCTATGTAATTAAAATAAAAAAAAAGTTTTAAAAACGAGGAAAAGAAAATACTAAACTGGGCCAAACATTCAAGAAAGACATGTTACGGTAAAGCTTGTACCTGGAAGTGGAAAAGAGACCATAGATGACTGGATTCTGTGGATCTTTGGTCTCCAGGAGAAATATGTCCTCTAAAAAATAAACGCAAAAGTCTTTTTGAGTTTGTTTGTACAGTAGCTGATCCACACACCATGAAGGGAGTATTTCAGAAGCACGTACGCAGCTCATCGAAATGTGTGTCCATGCCTTCAGGTCCAGGATGCGAGCAGACCAGCCTGGCCTTCAGGAAGGTGCTCCAGCGATTAATCAAGCTTCGCTTCCCTCCAATGTCATTCTGACAAACACCAGAAAAACAACATTACTGTCTAGAAATAATCAGCCACTAAGATTTACGTTCATTTTCTCTTTGAAATACTAATTTTTTTTAATTTAACAAACCTAACTTGTGACTCGTGTCATTTCAATATTGTTTTACTTGAATAATAGATTAAAAAAAAAAATGTTGAATCTAGTGATCTGAACTCCAATTCCCAGAATTCTCCACCAATCCCAAGAGACTTTGCATGTTGCACTGTTTCTTTATCCAACGATGTGTGAAAAGAATCTTTAAATAAATATTAAATAAATAAATATTAAAAAATATTTTCCCCTGCAGAGCAAACAAGAGCGTTTTGATTGTGTTTGTTCCCTGCTATCGACTCATTGCCCCTGTTCTTTGTTTTCGACTGTTTTCCCACACTTTTGGACACTGTTTCCAGTTGTTGGCCATTAGCGCTAATTTACCGTATGCTCCGTCTGTTGCAATAATAATTATATTTAGTTTTAACACGTTATTTAGTCCCTGCTAAGTGTTGCTGCGTGACTAATGTCACTAACTTAAACTAACTTTTTTCGTTTATTGAGCTAATAAAATCTAAAAGTAAATAATAGTATTTTCATTTATTTGTGATTGCTCTGTGTGGAAATGTGGAAAAAGTATTATTTATTATATTTACGTGCATATTTAAAATTCCAAGCCACTAAAATTGAAATTTGAAAAAAAAAAAAAAAAAAAACGGGTGCTTGTATTTGCGCAAATACGATATTTGTATGAGTCGGAGCCTCATCCTACAGTCCCAGTATTGCCCAGTATTGAGAGTGTAAATGTGTGGCCTGCTCTGTGATTGGTTGGCCACCATGCAGGGTGTGTATCCTGCCTTTAGATTGGCTCCAGCCCCCCGTGACCCAGAAATTGAATCAGTGGATTCTAAAGATAGATCATCATTTATTTACCACGTTTGCTGCTAAATATAGGAACATGATTATTTATTTATCTAGACACTTTACTGGAACATTCATGTTTGCATTCAGCCGGGACACAATGTAAACGCTGTACATTCCATGTCTACAAGTGCCTTTTTTAATGTATTTATTCATTCTTTTTTTATTTTACATTTTTATATTTTTTATACGTATATATTTTACAATGTTTATTTGCACTACTACTGTTTGAGTGCCAAACAAATTTCGTAAAGTACATTGGCAATAAAGTCTCTTCTTATAAAATATATTAATAACGTTCCTGAAAAATTCAGGATGGAGTTCTGAAAAAATCTCGCCACTCACTTTGCACACACGAGCCACGCGACTAAAGATGCGCTTGTCGAGCTGGTTGGACTCCACAGCTGTTTCTTTGAAGAAAAAGTAGACTTTATCGTCGTCCAGACTGTGCGTGTCGTGGATGGAAAACGATCCCACAAATTCAGGCTCTGCGTGGAAAGAGAAGTCAAAATCTCATTGGAGGACATTTTTAGCCCTAATTGTAGATTCTAAAAGACTTTGAGTCATTGATATAGATTTTTTAAGTTGATATTTAAAAACGAAAATGCATAAGAAACACTCTTATAGTATTAATTATAATAAACGATTGAAAGTTGGTTGAAATATAAAAATGTAATATAATGTAAGATGATAACAGGATGATTGGCTAGTAATGTGACTGTAAAATCACTGTAAATATTATATTTTTTAATTACAAAAAATTAAAATATGCAAACATGCAATCGGCTATAAAGAATAACATATTCTGGGACACAAACAAAGCTGTATTAAATGTGCAGTGTATAATCTCACCATTTAGCCACTGGTCCTGGTAACCCTCCGAGCGGATATAGTGTTGACTGCCACCGTGTAAAGATGTGCGACAAATGGCTGGATTTGTTCCCATAAAGTCCACTGAAATCCCAGCGTACAGGTTCCCGTCTGAGAAAAACAGCGAGTAGACATTTTTTTCATAGCTATTTCCTTTAGACTTTAAACACAAGAACTTTTCATTCCTTTTATTCTTGATTTTAGTACTATTTTATGCTCTTCTACACTTAACATTTTTGCACACAAGTGAACACCCCTCCATAAAAACAATAATGCCGTACTACTACTACTACTATAATATATATATATATATACGTATATATATATATATATATATATATATATATATATATATATATATATATATATTTATACATCTGTGTGTGTGTGTAGAATATAAATTACTCCACACAGTATATAGCAATATGTACAGAAATGGAACAGGTTAATTTTGCAGTTTAGAAGGAATAAAAGGTAAAAATAAAGTTGTTTTATTTATTATTTTGTTGTATTAATATTATAAAGTTGTATTAATTAGAACTGTGAGTAGTTAATCAGTTCAAATTCTTGATGAGGACAAAAAGCATTATATTAATTAAAAGTATTATATTACTCATGTTTGTTAAACATTCATTTAATCATTAAATGTGTTTTTAATCATTAAAGTTGTCATAAACTCACCGGTCAGTCGAGCAGTGAATGGCTCCTTCGGACTGAAGGGACATTTTCCTTTCCCGGAGTCACGCACATTGTCGAGGAGCCAAAATGTGGGTTTCTAATCAAAGTTATATCAAACTCACAAACTCTTTATAGACACTGCTGTGCCTAGATATATATATATTTTAAAGATTAACTTTTTATTACAAAAGAAAAGTCTCACCTCCAGATTGAGTCCAAGTTCAATGTAGGTGCATTGTGGGTAAAACGCTCCGGTTCCGCAGACATACACATGGGTTTTATTGAATGGCTGCAGGAGTCTTACATAATTGGCACAGTCCATCTAACAAATAGATTAAAAGCAGTCTTCATTTTTTTTCAAAGTATTCATCCTTGTGAAAATGTGTTTGCCTACCAACAAGTTCTTTCCTGCAAATTTGCAGCGTTCGATGTGTTCCTGGTCAGCGGGCCAGTGAATCTAGACACACAGAGATATAAAGCGATGTGAACAATCTACAGGAGACAATACAAACTTTACCGTCTTGATAGTGCGGGAAATGGAAATAAATATTATGCTTAACAAATCTGTTACTAACATATCTGAACAAATGCCCATGATTAAATGGTAAAATTAACTTATATAAAAAGAAATGTTGTGTTCTAATGACTCGTGTGTGTGTGTGTGTGTGTGTGTGTGTGTGTGTGTGTGTGTGTGTGTGTGTGTGTGTGTGCTGACCTTGTTAGCTGGTTGGGTAAAGTTGTCAGTATTTAGCATGTAGATGTGGTCTCGGCCTCCGATCAGAAGCCAGCCGTGGTCTTCATTCAGCAGTAAAGCTTGATACGCAGCTCCGCGTCCAGCATCATTAAACATGGCTGAATTGTTTCTTGACATCAGCTCTGTCAGAAGAAAAAAGACAATTGTGAGGAGTGTAATATGTAAATGATGATGGGCTTTTTGAGCTCAAAATACAACTTGAGTTTTTGGTGTAATTTAAAATGTCCAATTTAATTAAAACTATTTTTGTGAAACCAAAAGCTTTATCAGGAGGATGACATAGAGCAGAACATGCAAAATCAAGACAGAATGTTAAACTCTGAAAGCCTGCTGTGTGATAACAGCACAACCTAACCAATTATTTTTAACCGTTAATCAAGAATTACACAGTTTTCATTTCTCATAATTAGTTGACCTAATTATCTGGCAAGAAGAATCTAGGTAACTTTCTGAGCCGAAAAATTCAACAACCCAAATATCCTTATCTTTATCTTATTTGTATGATGCCATATACTACTATTATAACGATGAACTGTTTGCAAGTAGGATCTTGACAAAATATCTAGAAAAGTTGCTAGGAATTAGAGGATTTGTCCAAATATCAAGATTTGTGTGTCTGTTTGCATGTTACACACCCTGCCATTTGACCTTTATGTGACCTGCCTGATCCACTGTTTCCTCTTGTTCACATAATGACCGTTTTAGTCGTATTTCCCTACTTTAAGCCATTCTACTACTGACAAGCTAAAGGCAGTGCAGTCTAAATGTGTCCCCTAGGCACTAAAGGCTAAATATGTCCCCTAAAGACACATTATTCTTTTTAAACACATAAAATGTATTCCCTAATCAAAAGACCCCTTAATGTCTCTCAATAAAGACAGTGTGTCCCCTAAACAAAAGTTTCCTAAACGTGTCCCTTTAAGGCAGTGCATTTCCCAAACAAATGTTTCCTAAATGTGTCCTTTAGAGGTAGTGTATTCTCTAAGTAGAAGCACCCTAAATATGTCCCCTGAAGACAATACATTCCCTAAACAAAAGTCCCATAAAACGTATGTGTCACCTAAAACCAGTGTGTTCCATTAACAAATGTCCCATAAATGTGCCCCATATAGCCAGTGTGTCCACTAAGCAAAAGTGTCCTAAATGTGTCCCCGAAAGACAGTGTGTCCCCTAAACAAAAGTCCCATAAATGTGTCGCCTAAAGACAGCGTGTCCCCTAAACAAAAGTCCCATAAATGTGTCGCCTAAAGACAGTGTGTCCCCTAAACAAAAGTCTCATAAATGTGTCCCCTAAAGACAGTGTGTCCCCTAAACAAAAGTCCCATAAATGTGTCCCCTAAAGACAGCGTGTCCCCTAAACAAAAGTCCCATAAATGTGTCCCCTAAAGACAGTGTGTCCTCTAAACAAAAGTCCCAAAAATGTGTCCACTGAAGACAGTGTGTCCCCTTCACAAAAGTCCCAAAAATGTGTACCCTGAAGACAGTGCAAAAGAAAAGTTCCCTAAACTTACATTAGTTAATTTTTGTATTTAATTAGATTTTACTTATCAAACGATTTTGAGCTTAACTTTTCAAAGAATTTTAAAATAAATTGTTCATATTTTAATATTTTAATTAGAATTGTCATGTCATTTTTAAAATATTTGTTTCCATAAAAAAATGTTCTGTTAAATTAAACTGAAATAGTGTTCACGTGATGGTACAATTGGAGTTTTCCAATAGCATCCAAGGAGATAACAGGAAGCGTGTTTATGCTGAAGGAACAATGGAGTGTCTGACTCTACAATACGCAGCGCCTTCCTGTGAGGAAGCAGACAGACTCTGGTTCTCCTGGGTCAATATCAGGGTCGGCTGTGATGTGATAATAAAGAAAGAGAGAGTTCAAGATGACCGTTTCACTAAGAGATAGAGAGGAGTAGTGGGGAATACAGTGTACATATCACGCTCAAATATTTGCTAATATGCTAATTCGCTAATATGCTAATTTACCAATATTTACTCTTCTAAATATTAATATTGTTATAAATATTAATGTTCTATTTATCATATTCTATATATTAATATAGCTAATGTTGCTTTGCTCAAAATATGAATCTATTAAAAAACATTTTTAGGGAGCATTTACTCCATACCTGGGCCAAAAAGGAAAAAACGTTTCGTTTGACCCAGTTATGCAGGAATGGCGTTTTATTTTCATATCTTCGTCTTTTGCGCTTTGAGGTTTTCATGTTAGTACCACAACATACAAAAATACTTATGTCTATTATGTTTTTTAATGCAACATTTGTTTAGAAAATGTTTCTTTACTTTTGTTGTTTATTAACACTGTTGTGTGGTGACTGTTCATAATTCACCCATATAATAATCTGTGTGTTACAGTTCTGTTTGTTCTCCCGTTGGGAGTTATGTTCTGACGTCATAGTGACGTATAACGCGCGTGCCGGAAGTTATATTATTATGGTTGGAAGTGTTGAATAAACGACACACGCGTTCGTGTGCTCAACCAAGGATATCACTTTTATCCTTTC
>MU204413.1:6754570-6786623 GCA_017309775.1 Paedocypris sp. Pulau Singkep
AGTAATCGTTCACACTTAATTCTAGGCTAGTAGGAAAAAATAACAACATTTATTGTCTATTACAAGACAAATGTTAAGATTTTTTGGCTTTATTTTCGTTTCCTTTTTACATTTTCTTCACTTGCTATCTTCACTTTTTAGTAGAAAGCTTTATTTTCTTTCCTTTCAGATTTTTCCTTAATTTTCTGAAAAAAAAAAAGTAAAAATTGTAAGCAAAAAATTAAGATGTCAAGCTGTTTAAGCTAACGTTTGATATTTTTGCCATTAATATAAACGAATTGAAGTCGTAACTTTTATCTTCATCTGTTCGTTTTAAGAACCCTCCATCTTCAGTCAAAAGTCTGCCTACTGATGGCATTATTGGAGCGTGTTGACACCTCAGCGCCATCTAGTGGTGGGGAGCTCATTGTTGTTCCGCGGACTTCGCGGCCCGTGATCGCGGTGAAAAAAATATTCTCGCGGCCCTCTAGGTGGCGCTCGCGGCCCAATTATGGGCCGCGGCCCAATGGTTGAGAATCACTGCTTTAGAGGTAGTGTATTCTCTAAGCGGAAGCACCCTAAATATGTCCCCTGAAGACAATAAATTCCCTAAACAAAAGTCCCATAAAACGTATGTGTCACCTAAAACCAGTGTGTTCCATTAACAAATGTCCCATAAATGTGCCCCATATAGCCAGTGTGTCCACTAAGCAAAAGTGTCCTTAATGTGTCCCCTAAAGACAGTGTGTCCCCTAAACAAAAGTCCCATAAATGTGTCCCCTAAAGACAGTGTGTCCTCTAAACAAAAGTCCCATAAATGTGTCCCCTAAAGACAGTGTGTCCCCTAAACAAAAGTCCCATAAATGTGTCCCCTAAAGACAGTGTGTCCTCTAAACAAAAGTCCCATAAATGTGTCCCCTAAAGACAGTGTGTCCCCTAAACAAAAGTCCCATAAATGTGTCCCCTCAAGACAGTGTGTCCTCTAAACAAAAGTCCCATAAATGTGTCCCCTAAAGACAGTGTGTCCCCTAAACAAAAGTCCCATAAATGTGTCCCCTGAAGACAGTGTGTCCTCTAAACAAAAGTCCCATAAATGTGTCCCCTGAAGACAGTGTGTCCCCTAAACAAAAGTCCCATAAATGTGTCCCCTGAAGACAAAATAAAGCAAAAGTAAAATAAAAGTTCCCTAAACTTACATGAGTTAATTTTTGTATTTAATTAGATTTTACTTACCAAACAATTTGGATCTTAACTTTTCAAAGAATTTTAAAATAATTTGTTTATATTTTAATATTTTAATTAGCATTTTCATGTCATATTTAAAATATTTGTTTCCATATTAAATTAGTAATTGTGTAGTTTATCTGGTTGGCTAATTGCTCATTAGTTAACTTCAAAGCGCATTAAATAGTAATGGTCAACTACAATATTCTTTTGTTTGTGATTTTCTGTTTGTTTCTGTTAAATTAAACTGAAATAGTGTTCACGTGATGATACAATTGGAGTTTTCCAATAACATCCAAGGAGATAACAGGAAGCGTGTTTATGCTGAAGGAACAATGGAGTGTCTGACTCTACAATACGCAGCGCCTTCCTGTGAGGAAGCAGACAGACTCTGGTTCTCCTGGGTCAATATCAGGGTCGGCTGTGATGTGATAATAAAGAAAGAGAGAGTTCAAGATGACCGTTTCACTAAGAGATAGAGAGGAGTAGTGGGGAATATCAGTGTACATATCACGCTAAAATATTTGCTAATATGCTAATTCCCTAATATGCTAATTTACCAATATTCACTCTTCTAAATATTAATATTGTTATAAATATTAATGTTCTATTTATCATATTCTATATATTAATATTGCTAATGTTGCTTTGCTCAAAATATGAATCTATTAAAAAAAAATTTTAGGGAGCATTTACTCCATACCTGGGCCAAAAAGGAAAAAACGTTTCGTTTGACCCAGTTAAGCAGGAATGGCGTTTTATTTTCATATCTTCGTCTTTTGCGCTTTGAGGTTTTCATGTTAGTACCACAACTTACAAAAATACTTATGTCGATTATGTTTTTTAATGCAACATTTGTTCAGAAAATGTTTCTTTACTATTGTTGTTTATTAACACTGTTGTCTAATTTAATACTAATATAATAACAATTGCAATTCTCAAATCCTAAATACTAAGACATTTTACCTTATTAAAAATTGTTCAAAAAGGCAATAAAAGAGATTGATTTTTTTTTCTTATATGTTACTAATAACTATATTGTTTTGCCAGATAGCGGATTCGAACACATGACCAACTTTACTGCTATTACTTTATCAATAATCTGAGCAATATCACAGTTAAATTGAGGAATAATTTAACGATAATCTGAGGAATATCACGAATGTTTGGCTTCTGACCGGTATGAGTAAGTTGAAGCAGTGGCACTTTCAGGTTTTCAGCCTTATTGCAGCACATAGGGGGCAGTAGTGAGTAGAGCAGAAACACCCAGAGTCGGTCCACCACGACCATCCCCGGTCCTACGACTCTCATCTCAAACTCCTTCTGGTGATCAGCAATGACACATCACCTCCGACGTCCTGTTGAAAATTACATATTTTATATTTTGCAAGAAAAATTAACAATTTTCTAAAATAAACAAGGGCATAAAGTAAATTTGAGGTTGTAGAGAAGCTTTAGCATGTTTCACAAATAAATTAATCATTTTGTTTGCACACTTTTGACATGAAGCCATTGTGCCATTCAACATAAGCCAAGTTACTTATCAATTTATTTAGGATACTAATACTTATCTATTACTAAATCAATTTGAAGCTCTTTTAACAGACACAGACTCAAAACAGCCCAACAACATTTTAATCTCTTAACCTTAAAAAGCATTTTTTTTCACACCAAAATTGATTAAAAGTGTAAGCATTGATTGTATACAGCATGAGGCTACAAGGACACGTATCTTATCTTATTAAAGGGTTAAAGGGCTTATTAAAGGATTCAAAATATCATGAGGTTGTAAAGAAATTGCACACATTTTCCAACCCACTAAAATTGTCCATTTCTGGGTTATGTGGATCTCGAGCCATCAGACTTTATAGTTTTGTCCTAAATCGTGATCACTATAATCGTAGTTAGAATCGTAGGCCTACTGTAATAATACGTTTGAATTACTGTATTATAAATCATATTTAATATACAGTTTATAATAAATAAATTACACATATGTATTTTAATGTATTTAATATGTACGTCATTTCAAATAATAAATGCAACAAAATGTCCCCCTGAACAATAGTTTCCGAACACACGTCATCAGCGTTTTCAATGTGAGGAAAGACAACAAACAAGTGGCAACCGTGGGAAAAACCTTACACTTCCAGTAGAGGAAACACTTCATATCGACTCATTTCCCAGTGCCACACGTGAGCCAGTCGAGAAACGCTTCCTCGCTGTATCATTTAGCCGTTAGCTTTACACACTTTGCTAACTGTCTCCTCAAACTATTTATAAGTAGTTTTATCTGGACATCTCCATAAATAATATTTTAAAAGAAATGTTGCTCAAATGCAAATTAAATTTCAACTTCTCAATGATGATTAATTATTGCGTTATACATGCCAAACACTGACAACTTAAAGGAATAGAACTGAGCAAATTTTTGTTTCTAATACATAATTTTAATGTTCTAATAAAAATCTAATCAAATGTATTTGTCTTTGTATGTATTTGTATGCTTTTTAACAATCACTCAGCTTCTTTTCACAATAAAACAAAATACAATGAAAAATAATATTGTAACAAAAAATGCGATATAATACAATAAACATATAGAAATAAATATATGCAATAAAAGAACAATAGAAATACAATAAAATACAATAAAAAAGAAAGAAAGAAACAATAAAATAGAAAAGAATGAAATAGAAAGACGTGTAGAAATAGAAATAGTTGTAGGAATACAATGCAATAATGATGTGTAATAAAACGAATGTAAAAACTAATATTAATATATTTATATTTCTAAAGGATTTTGTTCACTGGTTTATACTGTAAAAAGAAAATAAACCAACTTTAGGTAAATCTTGCTTCCAGATTTTCAAGTAACCTTTAATAACGTAAAAGTGCATAATAATTTACAAAATTTTGTTTGTGTATTTGCACATAATTTTTCACTATCCCTCCTTTTTCTACATTTCAGGGTCACAAGGAGGGGGAGCCAATCCCAGCAAGTAGGCGGAACACACCAGGATCAGTGGCTGACCAATCACAGAGCAGGACACACATTCACACTCTCACTCACACCTATTGCATTATTCCACACTCTAATTCTTCTGAACACAATTTTTTGGAAACTGGAAAGTCATCAAACTTGAATCTCTAATGGGCGCCGCCTCACACTCATTCACGATTGTGTGGCGTCCGCTGTGAATATTTAAGATTGTTTAAAACGGTAACTATTTAAAGCGTCTCGCCGAGTGTTTAGCTTGGCCTGCACAAAGCCACTTCCATTCTCATCCTGACCTTCCTGAGGCTGGCGCCACACAGCCGGCCTGCACTGATGCATTCTGGGAAGGAAGTACTCAGTACAGAGAACTGGCTATTAATTATGAGCAAATGAAGGCAGCTTCATGGATTCATCATTCTCAGCTTTATGAACCTTCTGAAGAAGAACCAGCAGCGAGTTGAAAAGAACAATTTAAAGAGCAAAACTGCCATCTTCGAAAATCTGCGGATCTACAAGCTTTAAAGTCAATTCGTACTTTAAAATTAAAATCTTGGAAATAACGTCTACTTTAAGCAGAAATTAGATATTTTGTAGTTCTTTACGATACGAATTATTTTTTATATTTTAGCTAATTTAAATTGTGTCATGTGTTAACAAATAAACAAATTAACAATTAACAAATTGTAGATGTGGAGAAAATGACAAGTGTTCGAAATGTTTTCTTCTAAATTCTTATTGGCTTTGTGGTCGGCACATGGGCCTTCTGATGAATGGGTTAACTACATTTGTGAATGTGTAAAACAATTTTTGAGCAAGACCAAATCTACATAGAATGAATGATGAGCGTTACATTTTTACATTTGACATTGTTTTTTTTAATCAAATGTTGCATATCATATTTGATATTGGACCTTCCCACCGACACTTTACACCTACACTTTTGTACATTTTTGCATTTTGCTCATTTTATTGTATTTTTATCTTTTTCTTCATCCTTATAGTTTTTCTTTGCTTTTCTTTCATATTTATTTTATATCTATTTATTTTGTATTTTATTGTACTTTAATCTATTATCTTTTTATTGTATCTTGTTCCATGCCACCACATGTTTAAATGCTGGACGACTGGATACATTTCATTATATTCGTCTAATGTGTAAATGACAATTAAAATTTGAATTTGACACTGATTGACAGGTTTGTTGACGTCACAAATGTCAGTGCGAATTGAGTTTGTGTTTGTGTGTCGCTCAAGCATCACATTCGTATTTTAGCACACTAGGCTGCCCACTGCTCCGGGTTTGTGTGTGTGTAACTTCAATGGAGGGTTAAATGCAGAGCACAATTTTCACAGGTAGGTAAATACAGACTAAATCTCGCATTGCAGATGAAAATTCTCGAAAATTAGGTTCTACCGAGATTTGAACTCGGATCGCTGGATTCAAAGTCCAGAGTGCTAACCATTACACCATAGAACCACATAACATGTCTGTCTAGTGGCTTTATTGACAAACTGACTCACTTTCTTCTCTTTCTTTCTAGAGTAAGGCATAAGAGATAAGAGAGGTCCTGAGATCTCATGAAGGAATTAAAACACTCGAGTTTTAACCAACTAAAAAGATTTGGGGGAAGCATATTAACATAAGTGTTCAACTTTTTATTTAATAATGCAGCATTGTGAAATGTTGGTCTAATTTAAGCCATGAGAAGCTTACACTTATCAATCAAATAAGAGAAAATATTATAATGTACAAAATAATAAGAAAATAGGTATTTTTACCAAAAGTTGTCATACCCCTGGACTTACATGTACAACCTGACCAGACCAAACACGGCTAAACAGGAAACGGAAACAATCCAGAGACAATGAGTCTCACAATAATAATAAAGAACATATTTAATGCACATCCTGTTTTGTGTACACAGTCCAGTGGAGTGCGAGACTCAGTTTAGTCTAAACCAAGCTCAATTTGAGTTTATTTGAAAATTTTGATTTAGTGTATGACCACGTCTCACAAGATAATTCATGATTTAAAATCCCATTTTAAAAAAATAGTTTTTATTGGCTCTTGCAAAACAACTTTGAAAACTTGATAATGTGTCTTTAAATTATTAAAATTAATAATTATTATTTATAATAATTATTTAAATTAAATCATGAAAAAAAACGAAAGAAAAAAAAAATCACAAAATTGGAAAAAAAGCCTCAGTGAAATATTTTAACTACATGTGGAATAGCTCTCATTTAATTAATAAACACAAAATTAACTTGATAATACTGTACTGTAATTTCAGTCAAATATACACATCCAGAACCTTTTGTTACACACCTTACTAACCATCTTTGGAGTTGGTTATAAAAAAAATAATTTAAACTTACACAAAAAAGATAGTTTATCCTTTGAATTTTTCTTTTGCTCTTTTGTGTAATCCACTTTCCAGGAAAGTAGAAGATTTGTGCTGTTCTTGAATGACTGAGCTTCAGAGCAGAAAGTCCAGCAGCCGGTGAAACTTCTGAGTGAATTGGTGAGTGGTTCAGTTGTGGGAGGGGGGTGTGCCGGGGGGCCGGGGGGGTGAGCTGGGTGGGCCGGGGTGTCAAACTTTCTCCAGTGACAGGCCAGAAATTGCACAGTTAAAGGTTTGTCTAAAGTAAGTTACATTTCTGAAGTTTAGGGGAAAATAGCATAAAACTGGTTATATAAAAACATTGTTCAATTAATATATTTAATAATAAACATTAAATAAAAGAGACTTTTTAAAATTTATATGACGCCTTTCAAGACCCTAATGGTCACCTTCCAGATTCATTTTATTATCTAAAGTTTTAATAATTGTCTGCATACAGTACAAGCAAATGTTACATCACTTTATTCATTTAATTTGGAGTTAAAAGTTGGAGTTTCATAGCACAATATATTTAACAATAGATTAAGATTTTTGTTTTATTAAAAAAAAAATTATTATTATTATTATAGTTGATATTATTGATATTATTATATTATTGAAAGTGATTTTGCCGAAGCTTGCTGTCCACTATCTTATATTCAATTTTGATTTGAATTATAAATGTTGAGTTTTGAAACATATTAGTTGTCAACGATTACTTTACATTTAGTAATTACAACATTACAGTACAACTTGATGAGCCACTAACACTAGCAAATATGTCTCTGTAACGCAACGTTCTCATATATCTCATTGGCTGAAAAGTTATAATGTTTTAAGTTATATAATAATAGTATATAGTAATATAAGTAGTATGATGTTAATGTTATGATATAACATATCCCTTACAGTACTGAGTCCGTATCACACCATTAAATTCGATGTATTCACACTGCATTCGATGTATATCACAATATGCACTGATTTATGTATTGGAAGAACATGGTGTTAAAACATATAAAAAATATACTCTAGTACAAAACGGGGTCTAATACAGTTTTGGTTAAATTTGTATTATGGTATATATTTATCAAAATGTCAGTTTGTTGTTTGCTTAAAAGTTTCTAAAACTTCACATTTTTGCTGGTTTGCGACATTAAAATTATTAAATGATTAAAATGTTGATTCATTTTATATTGTGCACGATTTTTTGAATTCGAATTTTCGTTTAGTTTCTTTTTTGAAAACACGATAATATATTCTGACCCTAAAAATGAACAGAAACGTCTACCCGGACACGTTTCAGTGAAGAGCTGACTTCCGCTTGCTGGTAGTATTTCCTGCTGGCAGCGTCGTCACTTCCTTCTCTTTTCCAGGACTGCTTGCGGTGGCGGCAGGCAGACTGGTGAGCGGAATAAAATCTAATCCCATCTTTTATATCCGCGTTTAAAATTACACGCAATATGTGTTTCATGATGCATTAGGGTGATTTCTACTTTGTGGTGTTAGTATTTTTCGTTTTGAATGTCTAGAGGGCGTGATGAATGTATAACGACGGGTCCGTACAAGGAAGCCATTGCATGTCGTCTTGCGGAGTATTAACTTAACTGCTTTTTTTTTTAAATATTAACGTTAAAGTTCCGTGTCTGACTCTTCCGCAAACGACGTTTAAAGCTTTTAACACTATTTTGCTAAAGTGACTCAATCGTTTTCTAAACGTAAGAATCGTGGTGACGTTCACGTGTATCAGAATTAATTCAAGCTAATGTCTTGGTTTTGCCAGTTTGTTTAATTGTTTTTTCCGTTTGTGTAGATTAAATGACTTTAACGTTCTCGTCTTTTTTCAGAGAACATGGCAGCCCTCAGGCCTCTCACCAAGCCTAGGATCGTGAAGAAGAGGACCAAGAAGTTCATCAGACATCAGTCAGATCGCTATGTCAAGATCAAGGTATTAATGTGTTCCATTACCATTTATTTAGCTTTTTGAAATAAAAATTGAGGTGATTATAGCCTATTAAAATGAAAACTCAAACCCGGAGCAGTGGGTAGCCTTAAGCTGTGTATAATTTGTTTAAAATCTTCAACAATTTTTAACATCCAAACAATCCAGAGACGATGAATCGCATCCTGCTTAGTGTACTGTCCGATAGTGCGAGACCTAATTTAGTCTAAACCAAGCTGTGTTTATCATGAATCACAGCAAGTCCTACAAACTCATGATTAATTTTTATTGCGATTTTAAAACATTAAAAACTGAAGTGTCCTTAAGTAACACAAATAATCACAAATTCGATTTATGGCCTGTAATTAACCCTCCTATCACCATTATTTCAGAGGAGCATCAATGTTCGAAGGTCAATTTGACCCGGAGGCCTTTTATTATGCATATGTCAGAAACCAATAAGTTCCCCAAAACCGTTTGTGTATGAGCAAGTGTAGGATGGAGGTGTATTGTGTCTCTTTGTTGCAAAGAAACTAATTGGTATTTGATCTTTCTGACTTTTTTTTTTATTTCGTGAGTTGTACGTGATTCAGAAGTTTCAGCGTTCACATGTTATTTTCTTTGTGTAGAAAAACTGGAGGAAGCCCAGAGGAATCGACAACAGGGTGCGCAGGCGATTCAAGGGACAGATGTTGATGCCCAACATTGGCTACGGAAGCAACAAGAAGACCAAACACATGCTGCCGTCTGGATTCAGGAAGTTCCTGGTCCATAACGTCAAGGAGCTTGAAGTCCTCATGATGAGCAACAAGTACGTGTGGATCCTGTTGGTTCGGTGATCTTTTTCCTCAAAGACTAGAAGATGTGACTGATCTCTGAGTTCAGACCTGCTGAAATGTCCGTGTTTGAGTCAGGTGTTCACTTCAGAGAGAGAGAACAGCAGTGGCATTACCCATTCCATCGCTGGCATTACTCGTAGCCAGAAGGTGGAAGACAATCTGCAACAAGTGACTAGCGCTTGTGAAGTCCTATGTATCTACCTATGTATCTGTGTTGTGGACGTGGGTTTAATTCTCGTGGTTTTGTGTTCCAGGACCCACTGCGCTGAGATAGCCCACAATGTGTCCTCTAAGAACAGGAAGGTCATCGTGGAGCGGGCGGCTCAGCTGGCCATCAAGGTCACCAACCCCAACGCCAGACTCCGCAGCGAGGAGAACGAATAAACCTCTTGTCTTTTCAATAAATTAAAAAAAGAAAACATTCACTGTTTTGGCTTTAGTCCCGAATTCAGTGAAACTATACCGTGATTTTATTTGCGACCTTGCAATTTCATCCAATCACCGTGAATTTGACCGATCCCTTGGGTCAGACACAGCATGCAGCCATGTTTTCACACAGAAGGTCTTCATTATAGTGATGGGAAGTGCACCTCTTCATAGATTCGGCTCTTTTGCCTTGTTTGTCTCTTTCAAACGGTCTCGCACCATGTCGTTTCAGTTTCAATCTAATTTGTTTCAGATAATGAACTGATTAAAGATGCTTCACAAAATCATTTGATTAAAACTGGTTTTGCGATAAATTGATCAGACTTTAATTCTAACATGTATACTGTATCTGAATAAAGTTAATAAAATGGTTATTGTAACAATCTTTAACTCCTGGAGGACATTTATGGGCGGGACTGCTAAGAAGGCAGGGAAAAGGAAAATGATTAGGATCCATGAATTTGAAAAAAAAATGATGGAACTCCGGCTTTACTGATGAGACACGCATGCGATTTATTGCAGAGCCCCAATGGTGTTGTTTACTCTGTGTCTGATGAGTAAATTTGTTTTTTATCTAATGAATGGTGGAGCCATTACTGGATTTCACCAGCTGCGAGAATAATACCTAGGCAACGTTTACCTGAAAGAAAAATGCACTTAATTCTGACGAGCAAATAAAATTGCTGGAGTCTTTGAATTCCTCTGCTTTGCGGGAGTAAAGTTGCATAGAACACTTAACATAATTGGTAATGCAATTCTGTTGAGAAAAATCTGTCTAAAAAATTGCAACTTTTTGAAAAGCTCCCGCAACATTTGACATTTTAGGCCGCAACAATGACAAAAATCCCATGAAATCCTGGAGGGACTGGCTTTTTCTGACGTTCCTCAGGCATCAACTAGTGGTTTAACTAGTGTCCATGGATTCCATCTTTTCCGTGAGGGGTTCTTCCTGTAGGCTGTCAAAAATGGTGGCCATCTCAGAGTTGCTTCGGATCTGGTTGGTGAAGTCGGCCATAGCTGGACTCTTCTGCACCTCGCTGATGGACAGCAGGGCGGCGATGGCGCGCAAGGCCGATCGCCGCAGCTCCTCCTGCTTCTCAAACTCTTGCTTGACGGAGCCGGTTTTAACCTTGTGGTGAAAGTGTTTTTTAGAATCCACATCTCTTTAAATATTCCGTGACTGACCTTGGTGGAACATGTGGCCTTCAGGGGTTCAATCAGCCTGTCCAGCCTTTGCACCACAGCAGCAGGACACAATTTCGAAAGCCTGGCCAGCATGATGAACGTGAGCATCTGGAGAAGAGAAGTGACTGTTAAAACAGGGTACCTGCGGATCCTTAAAAAGTTCAATTTCATAATATAAAAATGTCAATTTCACATTTCAAAGGTCTTAAAAATGAAATGTAATCGACTTTGTTAACGAGTATTTTTTAGTTTGAAGTACATTTGAAATCTTTTCGTTTGTCAAGCAGAACAAAATAAAGTAGGCGGAACCAAGTTCAACCAACTATGTTCACAAAAAGATTCGTGAGCAAGAAACCTCGATTTGAGCGTGCGCAACTCGATTTGAGCGCGTCTATGGGATCAATTTAGTGCCAAAAGATTCACGAGCGAGAAACCTCAAGATCTAGCTGCAAAACTAGATCTAGAAACCTCAACCTACAAACTAGCTGATCGTTAGCGAAACAGAGCGGCTGCTGAAACCTGTCGGAAATCACCTGATATTTCTCAGTTCTGCTCCGTGGCACCCACAACAGTACCACAGAGCGTCTGGCGTCTGCATCAGCTTCAACTTTAACTACTAATTGGTTGTATTGTGTGATGTGATCTTAAATTTAATATTAAAAAGGTCTTAAAAAGTCTTAAATCTAACTTGTAGAAACCTGCAGATACTTTGTAAAAGAGACAAACGCCTCAAATGTGGTTGTGTCCTCACCTTGATGTCATAGTGGTCCTTCAGACCCTCCTCCACGTAGTCGAGGAACTCAAACACGTCCACACAGTCCAGACAGTTGTCCAGCAGCGTGTACATGCACTCAAACGCAGCCTTGCGAACGTCCAGTCCGTCGTCCACCGTGTGCTTGAAGGGTCCCATCTCAACCTGGACGCAATATATATACATGTATTTGACACTTTTCAAACGTGCTCCTGGAGAAGTGTCGCAATCGTGCACCTCACGGATGAGTTCTTTTCTTATCCGAGTCTCGGCGTACAGATGAGGCAGAAGCGACGTCAGCAGCCGGCGAATCAGGAAGGGTTTGTTGTGGGCGGCAGAGTTGAACATCACCAGAGTCACGCGTCGAACATTGGGGTCGGGGTCCTGGAGGGTTTTCAGGAAGTCTCCTAAGGGAATGGTGTTATTATGTACACTACTGAGAGTATGTGTGTGTGTGTGTTGCGTTACCAATACATTCGTTGAGTAGTGAGTCTATTGGCACGGGCTGGTCAACAATGGTGAACTTTACCGCTGTTACTACTGTGCTGCGTAGGAGAGGTGATCCTGAAAAACATTTGTGCGTTACAGATGGTAAGTCTCAGTACAAACCTACATCTCGAACCTGTTCATATATATAGTGTAGTAGACGGTCCATTCTGAATATTTATTTTGTTGTCGATATCCTGAAATAAAATCTAATTAAAAAAAATCATCAGAACTGTGTATTTTTTAACTCTGTGTAGTGCTCAACTCTATGTAGCGTTTAACTCTGTGTAGTGTTCTTTTGTGTAGCGTTCAACTCTTTGTAATGTTTAACTGTTTGTAGTGTTTTACTCTGTGTCGCGCTCAACTCTTTGTAGTGTTCAATTCTGTGTAGTGTTCAACTCTTAGTAGTGTTCATGTGTAGTGATCATCCCTGGGTAGTGTTCAACTCTTTGTAGCGTTGATCTCTTTGTAGTGTTCAATTCTGTGTAGTGTTCAACTCTTTGTGGTGTTCATCTCTGTGTAGTGTCCATCTCTGTGTAGTGTTCAATTCTTTGTAGTGCTCTTAACTCTGTGTGGTTCTTTTGTGTAGCGTTCAACTTTTTGCAATCTTTATCTGTTTGTAGTGTTCTGTTCTGTTTAATTCTGTGTAGTGTTCATCTCTGTAGTGTTCCACTCTTTGTTAGGTTCAACTCCGTGTAGTGTTCACCTCATTGTCGTGTTGAAGTGTGTTGATTTTAACTCTATGTAGTGTTCAAATATGTATAGTGTTGACTGCAAAACACTTCTGTAGTATTCTTACTCTTAAGCAGCCTACAAAACAATTTTAAAGGAATCCATTGTAAAGCAGTTGGACCAGTGCGGTGTAAGTTAGCGTCTCACCTGAGGACAGTTGTGTCTTTAGTCTGGGTAGAAACTCTGATGGGTTGACCAGCGTCAGCTTCCCCAGGCATTCAGCCACAATCCCTCGGGTTCCCTCTTCCGCACACTCACAGTGTTGGAACAAGAGAGTCCAGATGTTCTCCACGTGAGGCTTGAGCCGCTGGGCCGACAGCGCACTGAGGGCTTCCTTGAGCGAGTGCAGGAGCAGGTACTGCTTCTTGGGTTGGGCCGTGATCTCCTTCAGCAGGAACGGCAGGTACTGCTCCAAGTTCCCGATGCTGATGTTGGCCAGCGCGAAGGAGGCTGCGGACTTCACCTCCTCGTTGGGGGAGTTGAAGACCTCCATGATGATCCCCCTCAGGTCCTTTTGCTCTTCGAAACTTGTAACTCGTCCGATCTCCCCGAGACACCGCAAGGATAGGATCCTCACCGCCTCTGGTGTTTTGGGGCTCTTCACATCGAGGACGAGGTTGGTAACCATTCCAGAAACTTCTCGTGGGCAGGCCGCGATCAAAGCTGCCACGCACTTTGCCACCGAGAAATACGATTGTCTATGAACGGAATCGGCTTTTGTGTCCGTGAAGGGCGACTTGATGGTCTTCAGAAGATCACCACAGGTCATGCCGCTGCCCGGTGCCGTCACGAGGACATGGAGGAGCTGGAGGATGGAGGTCAGCGCTCCTCCTTGAAGCAGCGGCGAATAGACTAACTTGAAAATCTTGGGCAGGATGGTCTCCTTAACTTGGCTGAGGAACGCCGGACAAACTTCTAGCATGCATGTGAGGAGCGTGATGACTTCCTGCGAGACGTGCATGTCGCTCTCCTGGATCAGTGCAGGAACCTCACACATGACGGATTCCATCACGGGGGGCTTGAAGCTGCCGCTGTAGGTCTTCACCATCAGCTTCAGGGCGGCTATGGTGGTCAGCTTCAGAGCTCGCTGGGTTTTCCTCAAGAAGGACGCCAGGGTGGGAATGGCTTCGCTTAATATCGGACTCAGGTCGATTTGAAGCGGCGAGGACGCGACTAATATCAACGTCTTCACCGTTACAAGTCTGGTGATCTCGTTTCGGAGCCTCTCCAGAAAGATCTGCAAGGTCACTTGAAGGTCATCGCCAAGATGGTCTCCCAAGTGATTCAGAATGTGGCCCATGCAAAATATAGCCCTCTCCTTGACCTCCTGATCGATGTCTGTGGCCTTTAGCCTCGCCAGAGTGCAGGAAAACACGCTCTTCACGTAGGGCTGAGCGTCAAACGCCATTGGTCGGTCGAGGGGACGCATCATTTTGACCATCTGCTGGGTGACGTGAAGAGCCTCGGACGTGATTTTATAAAAAGGGTCTTGGACACACTGGATCACCGCGGGTAAGATGATGTTTATGTACGGGGGCAAAATTTCAGGGCTGTGGCTTCTTAAAAAAACGTAGAGGAAAGAAAGAGCGTTGATCTTCATGTTGGAGGAAGTGGATTTGTCGGTCAGCGAGTAAATGACACCTGAGGGCAAATAACGCCGGAGATTAGGCCACTTAATTAAAGTTTCATAAAAAGATGAAAGCCACATCACCTCAGAAATTTGATAAAACGTGACAAATGAAACGCAAGTGTTGTATATACAATATATATACTGTGCATATACTCATATAATCTATCTATCTATCTATCTATCTATCTATCTATCTATCTATCTATCTATCTATCTATCTATCTATCTATCTATCTATCTATCTATATATCTATTTATCTGTATATATGTATAAATATATATACACTGGATATAAATATCCTGTTTAGCATATACAATATATTGTATGTATATAAATATACTGTATGTGCTAAATAGAATATTACATAATATATATATAAGTATAATATATGGAGTATTTTGTAAACAAGTGTAAACAACTGTAGGAGGTGTATTTACCTATTATACTTTATATAAAAATATACTGTATATGCTAAACAGCATAACACAAAATACATATAAACATAATATATGGAGTATTTTGCAAACAAATGTAAAAAAAAAACTATTTTTTGTATTTACTGTACATACTGAATATATATTGAACTGTGGTTATGATGTGCAGCGCTATTTATTTATGGTTTGTGTTTATTTGTTTGTTTGTTTGTTTGTTGCACATTATGTGTGCTGTGTGTTATGGTTTATGTATTTGTAGTGTGTGCAGTGTTATTTATGTTCATGCTAAGGCTTGCATTCTTGTCTACTTATTTATTCTGCTATTGTGTGACATGCAATTTCCCAGATGTGGGACAATTCATTACTTTTTCAATTCAATTCAATATATACATTTACTGTATTAATTGACAATTTCACTCTTTTTCCTTTTCACTTTACTTTCACTGTATATGCTAAACATTAAATCACATAATATGTATGTAAACATAGTCTATGGAGTATTTTGTAAACACAATAAACCAAAGAAATAATACAATAAATAAAAAATAATAGCATTCTGTTGAAAAGCAAACGATACATACGTTATAATGCATTTAACATGATTTAATACACATTTTAAAATTCTGTCTTAATGTCTAAGACAAATGTCGATGTAAACATCTAATGTGCCCGACTATTTCCTAACAACGCTAAAAGATCTTTTTATTAATGTGTTCAAATATTAACACACTGCATGTGCGTTTCAATTCATTTAGTTGTTTTATTGACAAGAGTGTCAAATGATCCATGATCTGACCTGGGATGAGAGCTGACACGTGTTCCTGGAGGTTTCCCGGCAGGACAGTGGTCAGCTCGGTCAGGAGACTGAAGCAGCTCTGCCTGCACTTCATGCTCCTGTCCTTCAGGTGGCGCTGGAGGGCTTTGATTATGGCTGGAATCTGTGGAGACGGGTCAGCGCTGTCTTAGTTCCACCTATGCTAGAAGTTAACAGAGGAGAATCACACCATGTTCTTCAGCAGACTGGCCGCAGCTTCTTCTCTAGGCTGGGAGTCATAAGAGGAGCCTGGTGGACGTCTGGTCTGCTTGAGCAAGGCCACGAAAGCCGAGAAAATGACCGTCTTCACGTTTTCCTCTCGTTCCTTGAAGCGGGACAGCAGGGTCGGCGCTATAGAGCCATACAGCTCCACCAGAAGATCTCCACGGCTGAGGATGATGGCCTCCAGACACTTCACAGAAGAGTGACGCACTTTCCAGCTCATGTCATCGTCGTCGCTGTATTCATCGTCCGACTCTAAATATTTTTCAGAAAAGTGATCATTCCTAATACCGTAATTACACGAATATAAGCACCTCCTGATTTATTTCAAACTCAACATTTTATTTTATTTTATTTAGCGTCTCTGGTTCAATTACATTAATTATCTCTTTAAAGAACAATTTTTTTCTTCATTTAACAAGCCTAACTTGTGACTCGTATCATTTTGATATTGTTTTATTTAAAAAATAGATAACAAAAAGATGATTCTGGTGGTCAGGACTACATTTCCCAAGATCCTTTGCTCTACAGTCAGACTCTGACATGCAGAGCAATTGTTTCAAGCTCAGGCCTGTTTTAAACTCTGTTTATCTGACGCTGTGTGAAGAGGAAGGATTATTATCCCCTGTGCAGTGACCCGGCGTTTTGATTGTGTCTGTTCCTTGGATTTTTTTTTAATTCTTGCCCGTGTCCTTCACTTTCGACTGTTTTGACTCTTTCTGTGATGACACATTGGACTCGTTTGTAGCTGGTTGTGCTAAGCTAAGCTATGACGTCGCTACAGGTCGTGACTTGTAGGCTCTGTTTGTTGTAATATAAATTATTGTACTATTTAGTTTAATCTTACTTTATCCAGTGTTATTGTGTCTCTGTTAAGTGTCGCGGCGTGTCTAGTATTTCTTTATTTCTGTTATTGAGCCAATAGAAGCTTAAACTGTAGCACGTCTGTCTACCGATCATTGTTTAACATTATATAGACGCGCACGCAGCCGCTGCATAAAGACGACGTGTTTCTGTTGGTGATTGTTCCTGACTTGAAATACGAAAAAATGGGGGCTTAGATTTACGTGCATATTTGAAATTGCCGATTATAAGCACCCCGCAAGTTTGAGCATCAAAAATTTGAAAAAAAAAAGATTTGATTTGTGTTTCGTCACCCTGGTCTTCATCCTCTCCTTCCTCGAGGTCCATGTTGTCCTCGTCGTCAGCATCGTAGTTGTAGTTGGGGTCGTAGGCAATGTACTGCAGACATAACTTGATGACCGTCGAGATGTGAGGGGACATTTCTTTAGGACATCTGCCAGAAACAAGTGGATTTATGTAAAAAAAAAAAAAAAAAAAAAAAAAAACGGAATTGTTTGTTCTTTGATTTCAAGAAACGTGCATCAATTGGAAAAAAATTTAAAATATATACTGTATAAATAAATATTTCATATAATATATGCTGTTAAAATATATACTGTCTGATGTTTTAATCTGATGTTTTAAACAGGCCATTTAATGTCACTTGTTGTAAGTTTCATACTAACAATATGTGCATTGTTCTTTTTTTTAATTATTTGTTCATTTGTATTTCAACAATGTGCAATATTTTTCCAAATATTCTTTGTCTTTATTATTTTTTTTTACCATTGTGGCTGCTGTAAATAGTACATTTCTCATCGTTGAGACAAATAATGATTTTCTTCTTCTTCTTATACGCTACCCTTCAAAGGTTTGGGGACAACTAGACAATTTTGTGCGTTTCATGAAATGTCACACTTTATTTTTTAAGAATAAGGATAAACTGTCGAGTTTCACATGAAAGTTCTCTATTTCTGGCCATTTTGAGCGTTTGATTGACTCCACTAATGTGATTCTCCAGATTCTCAACCTGCTGACAGGAAGGTCAGTTACAGCGTCTTTAACCAGCTAAACAGTTTCCAGCAGTGCTGACATGATCAAACAAGACTTTTACAATCATCCATTATCCTTCTGACACAATTACCAAACACATTGTACCATTGAACACTGGAGTGACAGTTGCTGGAAATGGGCCTCGTCACACTTACGAGATATTGCACTAAAAATTTACAGTTAGAATAGTTTTAACCACATTATCAATAATATAAAGAGTGCATTTCTAATTAGTTTTAAGTTATTTTCACTGAGACAAACAGTGCTTTTCTTTCAAAATGAGGGACATTGTGACCCCAATCTTTTGAACGATAGTGTGTGTATATGTATATTTTACCTGCTGACAAAAGCTTCGAAGGCTTGGAAGCAGAACTCACGCAGCTCATCATCCTCCATGTTACAAAAGGTCACCACCATAGGAACAAGCTTATCCAGGTATATACCTTTAGATGTAGCACAACAATACAATAAGAATTATAGGTTAGTGTGTGTATGTACAGCATACTGAAAATATAAACAAGTATGAAGTATTTTAAACATGTGCATTTTTATGAATGTATTACAGATAAAACATATTTACAATATATATTATATACTACAATTACAAAATTATACTTGCAATAAATAAAAAAACTTATTTAATATAATTGACACAATACAATTATAAATATATGTGTGTGTGTGTGTGTGTGTGTGTGTGTGTGTGTGTGTGTGTGTGAGTGTGTTCTTGTACCTTGTCTTATAAGACTGTTTCTTGCCTTCTGTGTTTTGTACTGTATTTTGGTATATTGTAGTTATTTATTAGGTATTATTAGTTAATTAATTTAGTTAGTTATTCATTTAAATATATATATATATATATATATATATATATATATATACTAACAGAAATTTTGCAAAAAAAAAAAAAGTATACATATGCCGTGTGATTATGTAAAATAGTTATAATACCTGTATAAAACAAACATCTTGCATCATTTTTTTTTTTTTTACAAAATTTCTGTTTTATTATAAATATCCAGTCCAATCACACGTACCGATGCGGTACCCCCTCGCTCTGCTGACCGTGGCTAGACACTGTATACAGGTGCGGATGTTGGCGGTGGGCGGACCCCGTGTCAGCTCCTCCCCCAGGTGTTGGATCAGCTGATCAAAGAGGTCCGGCCCACAGCTGGGCACCAGGTGACCCAGAGCGATGATGGAGCGCTTCCGCACAGCCATTCGAGGGTTGGTCAGCTGGGCCAGGAGACTGCTCAGGATGGACTGGTGGAAGCTTCCCAGAGCATTGCTCAGCCTAGGACAGGCCCAAGATTCCTTTATTTTTTTTTAATAAATATCTTGACAAAAGTAAAAGTTGATTTGACCCGCTGAGTCACTTTTGGGCTTAAACTGGACACTTTAAACCTTTCTGGAGTCACTTTTTTTTTTTTTTTACATTTTAGCATTTTACTCACTTCTACAGTATTCAATTGTATTTTTTTTATCTTGCATATTTGGTATTTTTATTCAAATTGCATATTTATTTATTTATTGAAAGATGTCTATATAACAAATAATAACAGCATAAAAAACCACAACATAATAATAGTACAGTCATATTGCTCCTTTCCATAAAACATGTTTGAAAAGGAGTAGAAAGTACAACTTATCTAGTCCCGCCCCCTTTTATATTTACTTTAACGCATGAAGACTGTGTCCACAGCAACATCATAAATGAACATAGACCCTTGATACAAAATAAATCTATGACAAAAATGGGACAAAATTATTCTGCGTTTTTAATGTAGTTCGAATGAATGTCCTTTTTATATGTATGTTTGAAATGTTTTAAGTTCGTACATTGCTTTACCTCTTCCCTTAAACTATTAATTATTTTTTATTTATATATTTTATATTTTATTAATTATTCCCACAATTTTACTCTGTTTCTAGTCAAACAGAAGCTCTTTTAAATATTTTATATATCTTTTATATATATTTGATCTTATATCTTGTTTTTATCGTATTTCTATGTATCTTTTTACTGTATTTCCCTTTGCACATTTGGAATGACATTTTTTCATCTTTATATCTTGTTTTTATCGTATTTCTATTTTTTATTCTTTTGTTGTATTTCCCCATTTTGAACATTTTGCTGTATCTCTCCCATCTCTACGTTTAATGCTGGAACGATCAAAAACACATTTCACTACATGTTGTACCACGTATAATTTGCACATGACAAATTAAAGTTTGAATTTGAACTTGATTTGAAAACAATATCAGAATGAGTGAAAATCTGATTTAGAATATGATTTGTTACTCACCTACCGAGCATTTCTGAGATGATGTCTAGCGCCTCCAGCTGGATGGACACGTCGTCCTGCATCCCCACGGCCCCGATCAGCTGAGAGATGATTCTCCTGCACGTACCCACCGTCAGGCCGGAGTCTGGGCGGAGACAGGGGTCAAACTCAGGTCACGTGAGGTCACAGACACGCCCACCCCACCTGTGGAGGACAGCGGCAGCTCGGCGATGAGCGTCTTCAAGCCCATGCTGGAAATGTCCCGGAGCTGCTCCTTGTCCGAGACCATGTTGGAGCAGAGAGTGTCCACCATGGTGTCCACCTGACCCTGCTTGACCTTCCCCACCAGAGGACCTAGACTACAGGTGTGAGGAGTAGCTGGTGTAACCATACTTGGGTAGAAGTACACATGCCTTACTGTAAAATTTAAAATACTGTAAAATACTTGAGTAAAAGTCGTAACGCATCCAATTTGAAAAGAACTTGAGTGTTTTACTCATACTAAATTTAGACTCAAAAAGTTCCAAAAAAAATGCAACTGCTAATTCACTATTGTCTCGCCCGCCCAAGTAGTGGTACTAGTAGTAGTAGTAGTAGTAGTAGTAGTTTATTGGTATTTCAGCATTGGGGTACAACATTGTAACGGAATTACGAGAGAGACAATTACGCTATTGTCTCGTCCGCCCAAGAAATTAGCCACAATGTAACAGGTAACGTGTGTCAATTCAAATGTAGTGGAGTAAAGAGTACAGATACTCAATCACAAATGTAGTCAAGTTGTAAAAGTTGCTTCTTTTTTTTTTAACACTCAGTACAAGTACAAAGTAAGTCCGTTTACTCAAGTATACTCGAAAAGTTTTTTTTTTTTGAGCTTTATCCAAAGTATATTTGAGGTCACATTAGTCAGATAATGATTGGCAGGGTGGTTTGTCACTGAAACCAGTTAGCGATGGTGTTTTCATGAGCTCACCACTTGACCGCCAGGTTCTGCACTTCTCCGTTTTTGTCCTCCAGGAGTTTGAGCAGCATGGCCACGATCTTCCTCTCGCTCTCCTCATCCAGCTTGATCGAGTCCTTCTGCAGCTCCATCATCAGATCATTGGCGGCCATGAACCTGACATAGATACCGTTTTCTTGTATTTTAGATTTTGGATATAAAAAGCTCATTGACTTACACACTGACTTAATAGTAGTGCCTTACAAGCGAGTACACAAATATTGATTATTTACCTATAAATACGTTTATAAAGAATCACATTCCCTATGTAATTTAGCACAGTTCTGTTATATTTTATATTTTGGATATAAAAAGGTCATTGACTTACACAGTGACTTACCAGTAGTGCATTACCAGCTACACAAATATTGAATATTCACCTATGAATATGTTAATAAATAATTACCTTCTCCATGTAATAATACTAAATATAGCTGAATCTCACTGTGGCAAATCTTCTAACAAACGCAGAGTTTTAGATGTAAATCATTCGAATCTGATTTGTTTCACGGTATATTCACTTTGCTTTACTCGGAATCTATTTTTAACTATGACCACGTCGGATTTGTGGAAGTTTCTTACCTGAAGTCTTTGTCGGTCGAAGTCATCTTTTCCAGGAGATTGGAAATATAGAATGTCATACTTGACATCTTGACGTGTTTTTTGGAGTGAAATAAATCAATCTATGGAATAAAAACACATCTGAGTTTGTAGGTCATAGTGCGCAGTTGGAAAGACTGAGACACATGACACTTGCAAACAATTATAAATAGATGCGTGTATTATTGACTTTAAGATGCTTTGGCGACATCTCGTGGACAAATCTACAACTGCATAGACGCGCAAGTCATCCCGGAACTACTTTTCCGTGTACGGGTTTCAACACGGAGAGCTTAGAAGGAACACAAGTCCGACCTGAGCGGTCTTTCTGCCACGTCTTGAACAAATTACATTTTGCTATCGCGAAAATCTCTTTTCTTGACTTTGGGAACGGATAGAAATAAAAATGGTAAGCTTCTTGATCGCGACACCTAGAACATGGTCGCTTAATTTAATGACTTCAAACTAGAGCAAAGCGTGACAAAACCGTTTGAATCGTTGAGTCGTGTTGGAGAAGTGGGTTCCCGAACAGATTTTGGATTATTATTATTAATAATTATTTTTATTTTATTTTATTTTTCCATATAATTCGCACAGTGACATTTATATTAAGTAAGAATTATGTATTTTGTGCAACAGAGTTGTGTAACTGACTGCTTATCTATCTGTTATTTTGTGTAACTTAACACGTCTTTGTAAGGTTCTGCCATTCGATTCCCCAATGATGTGTTAAAATCTCTATTTCTTCCATTTCTAATTAAGATGACAACATTTCTTGTCGCATATATTGCCGAAATACTTATGTGTCCTCATAAACACGTCCTTAAAGTAAGCACTAGTGTGTTTATGAGGACATGAAGTGTGTGTGTTTTTATAAACACTTGTGTGATTATCTTTCAGGTATCCGTCATTAACACCGTGGACACGTCGCACGAAGACATGATCGTAAGTGTTCTGGCCATCAGGCTCCAGTACTGTCCCTGTTTTAACCGTTAATGGTGGTAATGTTTTGTTCCCAGCATGATGCTCAGATGGATTACTACGGCACCAGACTGGCCACCTGCTCCTCCGATCGCTCCGTGAAAATCTTCGATGTCAAGAACGGAGGCCAGATTCTCGTGGCTGATCTGAGGGGGTGCTGATCTTTTGGTTCCTTCTAATCAACTTAGAAAAAAATCTAAGTTTTTTCATACAAACACAATACAGTACATGACTTTGATCTCAAATATAAGCTATGGAGAGATAAACAGAATGTTTTTTTATTGATTCTTTTTGCTTTATTTTTCATTATTGATTTTTATTTTTTTTATTGATATTGATTTCTTATTGAACCCCAATTTGTGTTGGATTAGTTGTTATTTTGGCTGAAATGTGATTGGTTGAATGGAAATACATCTAGGGAAGCAGCACAGCCATTGGAAATGCCAGGAAAGGAAGCGTAAAGACCATTTGGAATTATTTATGTGGACAATATATCATTAACATTCTTTATTCAGTCCGGCAAAGAAAATGCAAAATACTACCTCTGCAAAATGATTCAAATAGGAAGTTAAAAGAGATTGCGTTTGATTTCTTATAGTCAGAGCCACTTTACAATGCTATGTCATATTTTTTAAAGATGTATTATATATTTTTTATTAATTTATTTATATATTTTTTATTAATAGACATCATTGCATTCTGTTGTTTTAGGCAAAAACAGTTTTTTTTTTTACTTAAAACTGTTAAAAAATGTACTTTGTGCCACATACTACGTAAAAAATGTGTGTGCTTTGTGTGAAAAAGATGAATGAATATTATCACTGGTCGTCTGAAAAATACTTTAATATTCTAATCTACGTATATTCTCTCTGTCAATTGTTTGAAAAGTAACCGTCATGTTTTCTCAATCATAAATCCTAAATTAATTATTGAGTGTCTGATTTCTTTTTTGTTTGATTTTTTTTTTAAGTGTTAAAATCTGCCTTTGAAATTGACTTTACATTTTAAAATGAGTGTAACAGATTTTTTTTTAGTGCTCAGCTGTAGTACAAAACTGTAAAGAAATGTAAAAGTAAAAAGTAAATGACTTGTTTTCTTTCAGACTTATCAGGTTTGAGAATCAGCCTTTGAAATTGACTTTACACTTTAAAATGATTGTGATGTGTAATTCTTTCTTCTACTCTGCTAACGTCGTTGGTTGTGCTTCTTCTGGGTGTTGGCAGCCATGAAGGTCCCGTGTGGCAGGTGGCCTGGGCTCATCCCATGTACGGGAACCTTCTGGCGTCCTGCTCCTACGACAGGAAGGTGATCGTGTGGAAGGAGGAGAACGGAGCCTGGGACAAGATGTATGAATACACCGGCCACGACTCCTCTGGTAAACACACACACACACACACACACACACACACACGCGTGTCAGTAATACACAAACGTGCCGATGCTTCAGTGGCTCTTGATCAGTTCTGCTGAGAATCCGTGCGCAGAAGAGCGAGACTATTTTTTGGGCGCACGATTCGTCCAATAATCTCCGTGAACAGACTCGATCAGGCGTGGGCTAACTTTTTGAAGTGAAAAAAATCTTTAAAAACAAAACGTGAAGATTTTCATTTGTTTCTTAGTAGTTTGCGTTCTGATTCCATAGACTGACCATGTAAAAGATAAAGTTAAAAATATTCTAGTTCTATATATCAAGTTATATACTAGTTCTATAATATACTAATTCTTGTATGTACATGTGTTTATGGTTCTGCTTTTTAAAATGTGTTACATAAAATAAAATAAAACTTAATATAAAGATTAACCGGATTTACATAAAAAAAAAATCAGATTTAAATTTTTTACTATTATACAATAATAATTACACTAACAAAATATTGTATGGATATCGTTAAGCAGAAAAGCCAACAATTTCTAACTCCAGTCGGACTTATTTGTGTGCAGGCTTAATAAAAAAGAAATGATAAAACACCTGTTCAAACGCACATTAATTACATAAAAATGATAAAAACTATTCAAACATTCTTGCAGGTAAAGAAAACTTTAAGATAACATGAAAAATCACATCACATTATGGGATCACGTAATTTAATAAAATATTTTTTTTTTTAATAAAAACATTTGAAAACTTGGAAAAGGTTTTTTATGAGCGCATGATTGAGCGTGTGAGACTGCGTCTGTATGTAACAGGCGATAATAACGTGACAAATACATGGAGAAGAGAGATATTAAAGAGTTTTTTGGGAGCCAGAAGAGCCGATGCTTTGAATAGAGCCGGACTGTCCATCACTAGTGTCCACACTCACGTCTGCTCCACGTCCTCCAGTCAACTCCGTCTGCTGGGGACCGTACGACTTCGGCCTGATCCTGGCCTGCGGAAGCTCCGACGGTGCCATTTCAGTTTTGACCTGTTCTGGTGATGGACACTGGGACATTAAGAAGATCAACAACGCACACACGGTGAGTTTTCCTTACACACATCTACTTCATTTTCAGTCAATATTTTGAATTGACAATTAAGTGTTTTTTCTTTATTCAATCAATCAGACACGTGGATACATTTCTATATTCCTGCCAATAAATACATTTTACAAATCAAAAGGGGTTTTTCAAAATATGGTGAATCTCAAAACTGTGGACCCATTAGATTAGAAGGACTTTTGTTCTATACATAATCAGTTGTGACCTGAGAGATGAATCTGTGCCAACGACGGGCGGGAATTTTGTTTACTGAGTCGCATTTTATATGTCATTTGTCTAATTTGTCATGCCATGATTTGGTCAATTCAGACAAATGTTTTTGATAAATGATACAATTTTGGTAAGAACTGTTATAAAAACATGTTAACTACAAGAACATTTTTCTTGTTACAGCAGCACTAGGAGACACAAAAAAGTAGCTAAGAAAAGGACAGTTAAACAAGATTAACAAAGTTTAGCTAACTAAAACTAACTAACAGTTACTTCTTTGGTCAGCTACTAATTGTGCGATGGATCTCACTTATTGACGACATGAGTTTGTAGGTCTTATGATCTACAGGTTTCAGAAAATGGCGAAAAAATCCAGGAAAATTGCAATAATATATTTATGAATCCCTGCGTAAAATACAGTTTTTAATATTTTCAATTTTAGAAGCTTAAAAACTTTAGAAATTGTTTTTTTTTTTATTATTATTATTTTATTATTATTTTTTATAATTATTTTTAGATTTTTATTTTGTGCCTAAGAGAAATATAAGAATATACAAGACAATAAGGAATATAATAAAAAGAATATACAAGAATTTAATACAAGCTTGTAAGGGTGGGTGCTTATATTGTCGTAATTATGGTAAGTGTTTGTTCATTAACACGAGTTCAACTGAATGTTGTGTGTGATGACCTTCTGGCTCTCCAGCAGCTTTCCACACACTCATTTATTGGCCCATAATTCCTTGCAATTGGTTTTATGAATATTTAGGTTTTGGTCCACCATGAAGCCAACACGAGGCTTTACTAATGATTTTAGTCACTCAAAGCAGTTATTTTGAGACCAGTTTGACATTCTATGACCTTTCTTTCCCACAGATCGGCTGCAATGCGGTCAGCTGGGCCCCGGCCGTGGTTCCAGGGAGCGTCATTGACCAGCCAACAGGACAGACGCCCAACTACATCAAGCGCTTTGTGTCGGGAGGCTGCGACAATCTGGTGAAACTGTGGAAGTAAGTTCAGTTTGGACACGGGGTTTGAAATCCTCCACGGCGGCTCTCACACTCCACGTGTCTCCTCAGAGAAGAGGACGGCCAGTGGAAGGAGGACCAGAAGCTGGAGGCGCACAGTGATTGGGTGAGAGATGTGGGCTGGGCTCCTTCCATTGGCTTGCCCACCAGCACGATAGCCAGCTGTTCTCAGGTAACCAATCAGCTTCTTCTTTCTAAAACTCCCATCAATCCGGGTCAATGTCGTATTTATGCAAATATAAAGCACCCAGTTTTTCCAATGTTAGACGCATGAAAACCTGGGGGTGCTTATGTTCTCAATTATTGATAAGCGTCATTTTTCATATTTTAAATCAGGAGCAGTCACAACTAAACGGAAATACGTCGTCTTTACGCAGACGTGCGCTTCTGCGTTCTTTTTTTCTTTAAATAATGATTTCGACAATCTCACTAGCTTTTTTCCTCATTTAAAGTTTGTGTTTCAAATGTATTTTACAATGTAATAATACATTTAAATGTATTATTATTATTATTTTGCGGAAGTGTTTATAAATACCCGCTCAATACACTCTTATATGGACATAGCAAGAGGGATCACAGCACCCCCTACTGGATCTATATCATACTACATTTAGAAATACAGTAATGTTTATTATAAAAATGTAAATATCTGTTTATCATCTATAAACAGTTTAAATGTACAAGTACAAAAGTCCCAAGTTAGGTTTAAAAAAAAAAGTAAGAAGAGTATTTTTAAGATAGGCGTTTAGCTGGTATTTAAGTTTTTGAAAAGTAAATTCAATTTCAAATTTTATTTGTCACATACTTATTATAGTGAAATGTGTGTTTGATCGTTCCAGCATTTAAACATAGGGATGGGGGAGATACAATAAAATGTGCAAAAGGCAAGTACAATAAAAAGAAGATAAAGAATAGAAATATTATTTTAAAAAAGTAGATATAAAAATAAAATATGGAATATGAATGAAAATACAAAACTTTCAAGATTAAAATACAATCAAGTAGCGTAGAAAAAGTAAAAATACAAAAAGTGAGTAAAATACAAAAAAAAAGTACAAAAAAAGCTCTTTTTTTATGTATTAAATTCTTTTTTTTTTTTATATATAAGCATGTAAATCTGTGGGCTGCTTGTATTCAACATCCTCAAACTAGTTGAACGTTTCGTGTCGGTAGTTGTGAATTGCATAATGAAGTGCTTTTGTGTTTTCTCACTAGGACGGCCGAGTGTTTATTTGGACGTGCGATGACCCGGCCGGTAACAGCTGGACGGCCAAACTCCTCAACAAGTTCAATGACGTGGTGTGGCACGTGAGCTGGTCCATCACCGGGAACATCCTCGCCGTGTCCGGAGGAGACAACAAGGTGCTCCACTCTTCCTCTCTTTCCTTCTGTATTTCTTTCTCGTTCAGTGGAGTCTCGTTCTTGTTACGCAGATGACTGTCAGATCTACATGCCGGTGTGGTAAAGGTCACCCAGTTGACCTAGGTTCCCTGGCCCAGTGTGAGAAACTGGTAGTCTATAACTGGTAGTCTATAATCTGGGTTTCAAGATGGACCGTGACTTTAAACACACAAGACTCATTTAAAAACACATTTTTATTCTCTGGCGTTCAACTCAGTATGAAACATTTGTTTTGGTTTTTTTTGGATTTTCTCGTCTTGAGTACTTTTATCGCCGGCTTGTTGTTTTGTTTCTTTAAGTCTTGTTTTATATTGTGTTGTAAGTTTTTTAAGTGCTTTCTAAATGAAGTGGATCCTTACGTTGCTTCTGATTGGCCCTCAGGTGACCTTGTGGAAGGAGTCGGTGGATGGACGATGGTCTTGTATCAGTGACGTTAATAAAGGTCAGGGCCCGGTGTCCTCGCTCACAGACGGTCAGCAGAACGAGCAGTGACCTCTCCATCCTACAATTAGTTTGGCAAGTTTCACACCAACACACTTCCAGCACAACTGAGAATAAACCGGCATTTTGATGTTAATTTAACAGTGACCGAACTTTAGATCTTTTTTGCAATTTTCAATAAACATGTTTTTATCTGAGTTGATTAAGTTACCTGGGTGTGTTTTGAATTTTGGTGAAAATTTTAGGCCCTGGTTAAATTTTAAAACCGTTCTGTAACGCATCGATAGCTCATTACTCATTGTAATGAAATGGTTTTTCAATGTATATGTCATGTGGCATATAATTGTTCATTTTGAGAATATAATTGGGATGCTGCTTTTTTACGATTGTCAATATTATTGAAATGAGAGTTTTAAATCTGATTTCTTTATAATTAAGTCATCAAACTATCTTATGTTCTATGATTTTGTAAATTTGATTATTTTATTTTTAAATTGTTTCTTAAAGCATCCTTTGACTATTTGGGATTTATTATTGTAGACAAACTCTTCAGTGGTTTTCCATCAGTAGGTTAATAAATGACAATAAAAACAACAGGTTTAAAAACAACAACAAAAATAGAATTTAATATTTTTCATTTTTAGTACAATACATTTTAAAAACGCAACAAATTACCTATATTTTAGCTTTTGGGCATCTGATTTAGTCATGGTATGAAGAAATGCATTCTATTATAATAATTAACACTCGTGATGTTAATCTCAATAGTCTCACACACACACACACACACACACACACACACACACACACACACACACACACACACACACACACACAATGACTGTACATCACCACGCACTGAAATGAATTTATAAGAATAAAGGTTTATTGAGAAACATTTTTATTCATTTTTTTTTGGGAACTGTCAAATACTTTAATACGATAAAACTTGCATATATCTTCGAAAATCTGTGTGTGTACTTTTCAAAAACACATTTTTCTTTACATTGCTATTCATTTCTTTACAACGTTACCAGTTAGTTATTGCTGCTTTAAATGTTCTTTAGACAATAGACACTTTAACAGTCACAGACAGAAATAAGTCCGACAAGTGCAAATCCAGGAACTGTCCGTTAACCTAAAGCCAGTGGCTCTGGATCCTGATTTAATCCCATCACTCTTCCACTTTGCTCCAGGCCTGTACAACTCGGCGGGTTTAAACGGTTAATTCAAACGCAGGTAAGGTCTCGGACATTGGCCCCGGCTCTTTGATTGTGACAGAATCGGTGTAACTTCACACTTTTAAGAGACAAAAAAAAGCAGATCATTTCTAAAAGCGCTGCACTTTACAGTCTGCGTAGTTTTTGGTTAACGTTTGTAGACCAGATCTGCTAGTGATGGTTCAGCAAAACGGGTAAATACCGTACACAGATGTAAGCGGATACAAAAGGCAAATGTGATCAGAAACAAAAACCAGAAAAAGCCTCCATTACAAAAAAAAATATACTGTAAAATAAAACGCTCACAAATGTAAATGATGGATGGATGTTGATTAAATGATTCGGAAAGATGAAGTCAGATGTAACAATACGTTCATATCTAGAATACTGTACTAAATGAATATGTTTTTAATGATTATAAAATGTAAAACCATCCCGACTAACTGAGCACGTATATATATATATATAACTGTACACGTACATACACATACAGTATATGAAAACACTAAAATTGACTTTAAACAATATTTAATCGCAGCTCAAGGTGAAGACGAGTCTGTGTTGCAAAATGTTAAAACGTACGCTTTTAAATCAAAGTGTGCGACTAAATTGCAAAATATTTTAAAATAAAGTCGAAAAATAATTTCTTAGTTGTGATGTTAGTGATTGGTGCCAACTAGACGAATCCCAGGCTCAGCGAGAAAGTGTGAAGAGATGATTATACGGGCGAGCGTCATTAACCCTTGTGCTTGATCGTACGAAAACAAAATCCTCGAACCCCATAAAAAAATCAGAGCAAATGAGTCTTTGGTGTTAGTGTGTGTGATGGAGATGTGTCCACTAGAGCTTCAAAACAGATGAAAGTGAGAAATTATGCCAAATATTGATTTTTATTTCTTCGAAAACCTCGGAAAAGAAGGAAGCAAACTCTGGAGAGTGTAGTGTGTTAGTGGTATAGTGCATCAGTCGAAGCTCGATCCCGAAGGTTTCTCCAGCAAACATTTCAATATCGGTTCACAGCAGGGAAGAATAACGCTTTAAAAATGCCATTTAAAGTCGAGCGTTTCTTACGTTTAGCAACCAGCGACGTAAAATAGTCTAAAAATAAGCACGTCTGTTAAAATGTGTCGTAAAATATGAAAAAAAAAATAACAAATGGTTCTACTCTCGCGTTTTTTTCTGTAATGGATTCTCTGTCTATAAAACAGCAATATTAATATTAGTATAATTTCATGACAAAAATATTAAAAATACCGACAGAAAAATAGTGTACTCTGTAAATAATAATAAAAAAAAAACCAAGTACTCCTATAGTGCAGACACATACCAATGTAAACCTGGTCCTAGAACTATGTCGAAGGTTTATATTTTACATGTGTTTCGAACAACATATATATAATGGAAAAGCAGGACTTGGGGAATCCTCTCACAGAGAGCGTTCACATCATGGTTTCTACAATGGTGTGTGTGGGCTTCCCCGGGCCCGCGCTCCAGTTGGGGTCCAGGGGCTGTGCCAGCTCGTTGCTCTTGGGCTGGTACTCTTGAGGGCAGGAGCTGGCCCCTCCTCTCACGGGCGCGGCCACTGCTTTGATTCGCTGGAACGGATCATTAATATGCGTTTATGTTGAGTAGTGCAATCAGCTCGGCGTGACACACGTTTTAATATTTTTGTGATACTTTCATAACTAAAAATAAAATGACATCCTTAAAATATACATTACTTAAAATTAAAAAATAAATAAAACATTAAAACAAAAAAAATAAACATTACTTAAAATATCACTATAACAATTACATACAACAATTGTTTTATTATTTTATTTACGCAACCAATTTCCCGTTCCTGCATGTATGAGAGAGATGTTACTGTTCTGATGTGTGAATCTAAAATAAAGTCAAATTACATTTTCAGATTTAGCTAAATTTATATAGTATATTTAATTAGAACAATTGCAAGTCATTTACACGTGTGTGAAAAAGATCTGCTTCCTAGTCATGGATGGATGGATGGATAGATAAATAAATAGATAGATAGGGCAGACAGACAGACAATTTTAAAGGACATACAGACAGATAATAAGACTGAAAGATAGACTGCCTGGTGAATAGAGATGGGATGGATGGATGGATGGATGATTGGATGGACGGATGGGTGGATAGAGAGAGAGAGTTAGACACTAGACAAACAGACAGGTGAGAGAGGCGAATGGATGGATAGATAGATCGATAGATACGTTGGTGGAGAGAGAGATAAAGAAAGAAAGAAAGAGAAGCAGTTGGACAGATAGATAGATATATTAGATAGATAGTTTGGTGGAGAGAGAGAGATAAAGAAAGAGAAGCAGTTGGACAGATAGATATATAGATAGATAGACAGACAGACAGACAGATAGACAAATGGATGGGTGGGTAGGTGGGTGGATGGATGGATGGATGGATAGATATATAGATAGATGGATGGATGGATAG
>MU204413.1:6793817-6819696 GCA_017309775.1 Paedocypris sp. Pulau Singkep
TAAAAATAAGCATTCCAAGGTACAGTATTATGTACAGTTGAGGACAAAATTACTAGCTCTGTTTAAAAGCACTTTTGAAATACTTATCAAACAATGATTATTCTGTAGGGTGGCTAACCATTTTGTCCTCAACTGTAGATGTTTGCTGTGTGTCATCTTCTGGTTTGAAATTTCAGGAAATACACACACTTCACTCATTTTCCCTGTTTATTTTATGTTTTTTTTTTTAAACTCGACTCAACATACACTGTTCAAGTGCAGGTAATTAAGCTCACGTGACCAATCACGACAGAAGTAATGCAAGATCATCTTTCTTTTATAATATTTAAATGATTGCGCGCACACACACAAGCTCACAGAGACCGCTCGTCGTAGATCAGAGAGTTTGGCCGAATCGTATAAATGCTAGATTTAGATCGCGTGGGTGTAAAATCGTGATCTTTTAACCCTTTAGGTGCAGCTCAATTAATCGTGCAGCTTTACTACAAGACAATGTGAAATGTCAGGTGACTTTGCAGCGTCCACCATCATCCCCAGTTGACCCTCGTACCTGACTCTGCCACGTCTGCGATGTCCACCCCTTGCTCTTGTGCCATAAAGCCCAGGACGGAGAATATCGCGAAGCCAGAGACGAAACTGGTGGCGCTGTTCAGGCCTCCCAACAGCAAGCAGTCCCTAAGTCACACACATTCCGTGGTTAATCGACAAACCCAACCAACCTTTCCACTTCGCCCGGTCTCCATCTGAACCTCGGTGCCCACGTTTGAGCGTTAAAACCCACCTGTAGCAGTTATATTTGTACTTGTTGTAGCTTCCCAGTGATGTCATGGCTCCAAGACAGATTGCATAGGAGAAGAAAATCTGAGTCCCTGCATCAATCCACACCTAGACACAACATACCAGGGCACTTTGTTTGTATTGAGCAAAGCCAATATGTTCGTGAAACGTGAAAGATTATTTTGGACCAGAGGTGTAAAGTACTTGAGTACACTTTAGGAATTTGTGTAATTATTACAAAGATTTTTTTAGTTCCTAGTATTTTTGGCTACTTTGTACTTGTGCCAAAGAACCAAAAATATAAGCAACTTTTAGATTCACGCAGTCCCAATTAATTCACGCAATCAATAAAGTACAAGTGCTAATACAAGTAGAAATAATATGCTCAGTGTTTCAATGTCTAGAGAATTTGTTTCAGTTTCTTTTTTCTTTATTTCTTTCTTGTTTTTTTCTTTATTTCTTAATTTTTCTTCATTCATTCTTTACGCATTTTTTTTAGATTCAATTGTATCGTACATATGTAAACATATTGTACATTTACAAAATTTACAAAAATTCCTAAAGTTTACTCAAGTACTTTACACCTCTGTTTTGGACAGAGTTAGACATCACGGAGATATGGAAGTAAATAAGTCACGTGTGACCAGATGTTTCAGAAGGGTCGAAAATGGAGCGGACTCAGATTTCTTCTCCGTCAAGAAGAGACGGTAGTTAAAAATGGCATTTCCTCTTGAGAAGGCAATGTAAATAGCAATAAGATCTCACCTCCGGGTCCCCGAGTCGAGTCACATTTGGGTACAGATAAAATTTGATCCCCTCTGCAGCCCCAGGAAGAGTGACACCTCGCACAAGTAAGACGATCAGCATAACAAATGGGAATGTTGCCGTGACATACACAACCTGCGGAGAAAAACCCACAGCATTGCTACAATTTACCTGCACGATCTATCAGACACAGCATGTAATTCAGCTTTTAGGGATTATCAGAAGTACCAGTACAAAATACTAATGTAAATACACATTGGCATCTATCTATCCATCCATCCATCCATCCATCTATCCGTCTGTCTTTTCTTTGTCTATCTATCTAGTATTCATCAATCCATCCGTTCATCTATGATCCGTTCGTCTATGGTCTGTCTGTCTTTTGTATCCATCCATCTTTCTGTCTGTCCATCTATCTGTCTGACTGTCGTATCCATCCATCTATTTATCTGTCTGTCTTTCGTATCCATCCATCTGTCTGTGTCTTTCGTATCCATCCATCTTTCTGTCTGTCCATCTATCTATCTGTCTGTCTGTCTTTCGTATCCATCTGTCTGTCTGTCATATCCATCCATCTATCTGTCTGTCTGTCTTTCTTATCCATCCATCCATCCATCTGTCTGTCTGTCTTTCATAGCCATCCGTCTGTCCATCTAAATGTCTTCCTGTCTGTCTGTCCGTCCACATATCTATCTATCTGTCTGTCTAAGTAACTACCAGTGTCATTGCCCAAGTCACCATGACTGTCACTAGCCATATAATATTATCTATTATTGATGTGTGTTCTTGCAATTAGACCGAGTTGTATTTACATCTCTCCGACATACCAGCAAAAGTACTCAACACCGGCAGGCGGCAGCCAACATCACAGTCATGACACCAGGCTAAAGCTCACCTTTCCCGTGGACTTCACACCCTTCCAGATACAGAAGAAGCAGATGACCCACATAGCAAGGAGACACAGAGCCAGGTCCCATTTAACATGTCCCACCTCCTCGATACCATTCGAGATGCTGAGAACATTGCGCCTGGGAAAAGGAGATCCATTATCAAGCTTAAAATACCAGCGGCCAATAACTGTACGCGTTCATTAAGATGTAACGGGATCTCGTGACGGTGGACGGCAACTCAAACGTTTACTACGGGTGGTTTTGTTGAAAAGCAATGCACAGAGGAACCAGTGTTAGTTTTGTTGACGAAATAATTTCGTCATCGTCTTCGTCAACTTTTTCCCTGACGAAAACGAAACGAGAACTACGCCGCGTGTGAAGCAACATAATCACGGGCAGAAATGCAACACACCTGAAGAGAAACGTTTCTTTTTCACCGTGCAACCATTTGTTACTTATAACATGCAATTGCAATTAACAAAGCAATTATAACTCATTTTATTTTACTGTATTTATTTTTTCTCTTTGTTGAGGTTTCATTTATGAGAATATATTTATTTGGATTGAAAAGTTAAGTTGAATAAGTTAAAGAAAAATAAATGCTTTTCTAGATAAGATCTTTGTATATATTGTTTATGTTCATAGTATATATATTGTATATGAACATATATTGTATATGTTCACTAACTACGTATTCATATTACTTAGACATAGCAACTTTTAAACATTTAGAATAAATAGCACTTATATTTTCGTTGACTAAATATATACTGTAGTTTAGTCGACTAAAATGCTGTGACATTTAGTCGACTAAAATTAGACTAAAACTAATAAAAATTAAGATGACTAAATTGGGACTAAAAATAAACTGAGTTTTAGTTTAAAAGACTATGACTAAAACTAAATAAAAAATCTTTGTCAAAATTAACACTGAGGGGAACATAATGTAGAAGAATGGAGAAGTTCTTACTCCCAGAACTCGGTGACGGGTGACGTGAAATTACTGGCGTTGGTAGCTGCCCAAAGGGTCTTGTTCTTGCGGAGGGTGTCCTCCACACAGTTTTCCGTGTTCCACTTGTTATTGCAGCTTGCCCAGGGGAGCTCTGGTTGAAAACACTGGAAAAGGTAGTACAAGCCCCAGGCCAAGATCACAATGTAGTAAATGTTCAGCAGAGACACTATCACAATTGATGCATAGCCAATTCCTGCACAAAGAAAAGAATAATACAATACATTAAAAAGCGGCCGACAGTATTCGAGATTTGACAAATCAAAAGCAAACCATACACGGGCCATCTTAGCACCATTGTCTATATTAATGGCAATATGGTACTTCACACTTTTGCATTTCACAACAATTCGAAAGCAAAAACATAAATAAACAAATAGCAATAGACACACAACATATACATTTTGATCTTTCATGTTGACTTCTGTTAAAAATTGTAAAATATATTTTCCAAAACTCGTCTAATAGCCCCAATCTGGTGTGTTCCTCAAATGATCGATTGGGGGAAGACGGGAAAATATTCCAATACACAATCGATGGATCAGTTGAGGAACCCACCTGATTGGAATTCAAACCAGCCATGCTTGAATAGCAGGTCCAACTCCCAACTATTGGACCACAACTAGGCTGCCAGTGACCTTTAACATGGGCTTAACCCAACATGGGTGAAGTTCTCAACCCTTGGCATTGAAGTCTGTCACCAATCAGCCAATGAGATTGGCTCCTGCTCCCTGAGATCCAGAAATGGATTAAGTGGGCTTGGTTGACTATCTGAAGCAATGTTCAATCAGCAGATCAGTGACTCTCCAATATCACCCAGGACATCCCTCCCCCAACCGAGAACCTGAAATAGTTCTGCTGGATGTGACGGTAATACTGCCATCATACGCCGACAAGTCCCTACCTGCCAAGTTGAGTATTAATGAAAATGTGACATGACGGGATTTGAATGCCAAAAAACTCTGTACTTGGGGCTGATTCGTATAACCTTAAACCGCGGAGAGGAATTCTGGCATTATGTAAGAGACATTAAAGGGAGAAAAAACACTCCTATCTGTGTGTCATGATCTTGGGTCTAGTTGTGCATCTGGATTTAGCTCCATGTGAAGCATTTTTCTTTAATGACCATTGTGAACGTCGCTTTTGGATGAGAACGTCTGTCAAATGACCAAAGAAATTAAAGATGCAATTGGCAAACTCGACCAATTTGTTGTTAGAAACCAAATATGGTGAGAAGATGTTCCAACAAAACAACATAATCATCCATATTACAAATGTGATAATCTCACCTTAAACGTGAAATTCACTTCCACGCAATGTCTGTGTAAAAATGCCTTTGGAACTTTTTGAACTATAGATTCTTGATTGAACATGCAAACGACCTAATGAATATTAACATGAGCCTGGTAACAAACAATTTTGTAGTCACATTTTACTTGTTGGGGAATATGTAATTACAATAAGAATTTACAGCTTTTCTTTTACGTTTTCACTATTATTTAGTTGTTCAAATTAGTGTATCAGTGAGACAGATGGTTAATTGCAACTTATCTTAAACCGTCGGTGTGTTGTACCAGAATTTAAGTAAAGTGTGTTTACCAATATGTCCACTAGGGGCAGTCTCAAAAATCTCCTCCGCTTTTAACAATCCATTAAAGTGACACAAACCAGGAGCAGTGGGCGGATTTAAGCAGTTGTGTCAGGGGGCATGTGAAGGTCCAACTTCCAAACACTGGACCACCACCGTGCCAACATGTGAAAAAATTCCCCTCGAGCTAGTCTAGTTTTTAAATGTCATCCTTTACGTAGAATGTGGTGTTTGTTTTGGGCTAGTTTTGTGAGAAGCAACTGTAAATGAGTCCCTTGTCCTTTATTCTGTGGAACTATCTTCAAATAGTGGTATGTGAAATAATGGTGGTGTTTGTGATGCACCTCACATGGGCTCCTGGATTGTTGAACTACCGTATTTACGCAAATATAAGCACCCCGCAAAAAACATTCAGGCTAAATGTTTCTCTTAAAATACTTACACTTCTTTTTTTAACATACCTAACTTGTAACTCTTATCACTTCAATGCTGTTTTAGTTTTAGAATAGACAAAGATCTATTTTTTTGTGATCTATTTAGATCTTTTCTCCCATGAGCCTTTGCACACCAGTCAGAGCAGCGGCAGCCATATGCAGCCAAGGTCTTTATCAGATGCTACATGATGACCATCGTTGCGAATTTTTGTTTTTCCCTGTGCAGCAGACCGAGCGTTTAGACTGTGTTTGTTCCCTGATTTTGACTCCTTGCCCGTGTTCTTAGTTTTTGACTGTGTTGCCTTTTGATTTTTAGCCATTAGCCTCCACCTGCTATTGGGTTTGTCATCTCTGTCTGTTCCAGTATTATATATTGTATTTAGTTTATTTCTATTTCTAACACTTTAATTAGCCACTGCCAAGTGTCGCTGCATGTCTAATGTTTCTTTATTTCTGTTATTGAGCCAATAAAAGCATATATGCACGTCTGCCTCCGAAACCATTATTTAAATAAAGAAAAAAAGAGATTGTGAAACGCACCCGTGCACAAAGACAACATATTTCCATGTATTTGTGATTGCTCCTGACTTGAAATGTGAAAAGGGGGTTGCATGTATTTACGTACATACCCGCAATTGTTTGAGCGTCTAAATTTGAAAAAAGTAGTGCTTATATTCGTGTAAAAACGTTATGCCATAAGACCTTTCCTGAGACCCGAAAAAATTGTGATCGCAATACCAACCTGTAAAAATGGGGCAGAGTTTTTCCCAACAGGTGATCCCTCCCTCCGAGGTGAACTGACCAAGAGCCACCTCGAGGAAGAACACGGGCAGACCTCCGCCAAAGAGGAAAATGAAGTATGGGATGAGAAAAGCACCTGGACCAAAGCCAAGACAAGACAAACTCAATGTCAATTATTACATCCTATTACCACGTGGATTAGTCTTTAACTCGCGTTCAGTCCGCCAGAGAGTCCAAACCCCTTTGACATTTTTTCATACCAAACCCAGAGTTGTTAGAATCTTGGTCATTTTTGTTGATGGATTAGAACCCAATGTCCAACAGCATTAAATGTACTTACCTCCGCCATTCTTATAGCAGAGATACGGGAACCGCCAAACGTTGCCTAAACCGACGAAGCCTCCAGCAACAGACAGGAGAAAATCAAGCTTGCTGGCCCATTTTTCCCTCTGCGGATGCTTTCCCTCGGCTTCATCCTCCGGTCTTGTTCCTGGGCTCTTTCCCGGTGAGGGTTTCAGTATGTCTTTATGGAAGTCCTTTAAACACTGGAGTTTCTCCTTCTGTGCCATGCTAGCAGCAAGAAGAAAAGCGAGAGATTGGAATCCAGCAAGTCAAAGTGCAGGAGTCAAGAGTTCAAGTGTCTTTCTAAACACCTTAACGGTTAATTTTAAACCAAAACTGCCTTTGTTTTCAGACAGACAAGACAAGTTTCCCAACTATAACATACTGTGTTTCATAGTGGCAAAATATTTAGAAAAATGTTTTATAAAGACAAGTAAGGCCGATCGATCTGTGTAACAACCTGTAAACTTCATGATTCAAATTCCAAAATTCAAATTCTATGGTCCCACTGTTAGAAAGTTATAATTGATAAAATCTAATAAAAGTATTTACTTAATAATCAGAATTTATTTATTAAACTAAAATTGAATTTTTGAAACTTATCGAAAAAAGGATTTTATCAGATGTTAGTGGGGAATAGACAGTGTGATAAAAATAACAAAATACTGTAGTGTAAAATTAATGCAAACTCTGGTTTCTGCAGAAAGGTTTAGGATCCTTGTTTAACTGGTATCAACTTCCTTCCGCATACTATCTATCTACAATCTATACTATCTTCTATCAGTTTAGTTCTATGCTTTAAGGAAGAACCCAAACATGGAGTTGCTAAGATTAATTCTAAAGGCTTTTAGAATATAAAATTCTTCAGCAGGGTTTTTTTTTTACTTTGTGGATTGTTTTTGTTTACATATCTTGGGTTTTACCGGTTTAAAAAGTCCTACTCCTCAAAAAACAATTTAAAGTCTGCTCGCCATCAAATTTCCTAAGAATTTAGGACCAAAATAGACAAAAGTCAAAAAGTTCACCAAATTACCATCATCCCCTTGAGACCGGGCTAAATCTGTGTTTCTAAGACGCACATGCTTCTACAAATCAAAACACACTGTGTTACGTAACTAGATCTAAATCCACCAGACTCCTTCCTGTTTCACTTAAAATCCCTGTCGCCGCCGACTTTATCGAGTCAAGTGAAGTCAAGCGAGTTTTAACCCAAAACCTGGCATTATAACACATTTTATGCGTCATTCTAGTGCAAAACCACATAATATTTTAAAAAATCAGTCATTTAAATATCTACCCAGCAATCACCAAAAGACTAAACATTTTATAATTCCAAGTCTTGCCCATCCGATGGCAAACTGTGAGTAAATGAAATACATTACAATTCAACAGTTCCACCAAACAGAAAAACGGTTTTCACTTACATTTCCTTCATGGCTGAATTGAACAAAGTCTATGTTGTTCTCTCGGTAGACACCATGCTTCTGACCACACAGCGCCAATCTCTGGAGCTCAGCATAAGCCGAGGTGACACCAACTGTCCGCCCCCCAGACTAAGACAATTAAAAGCAATCAGTAGATTGGTGGAAGCTTTGGAGCTTTTACGGACAACCTGAGGGACACCGTCTCACGGTAAATTTCCACTCCCTGGAAGCCGGAGAGTCTATATGAAGCCATTTATCTTTCCAAGCACCGTGACCACTTCTGTCAAGAGATGCCGAATCAACAAATAAGAGCGTGTGGACGGCAATAGACCCACTGCTGATGCGTTATCAGCTGTTGTTGTCACACATGGCTTCGCTAAAAATACTTGTGATAGTCAAAAGACTCATTCAAAGTTTGCTTGCCTCCGCTCGGAACGCATTTCCAACTTGGTTTGAGAATTCAATGAGGTAAAAGCCAGCCAATGAAAGATGGAGAGCGCAATGACATAAAAAAAAAACGGTGATTCGTAGAAAACGAGGCTTTTTGTGTTAAAAAGCAAATGTCCTGCAATTTATCAGGGCACGTTGCTGGAATGTCAAACAGAGCACGTGGTTTGTCTCCAGACGGACACTTGTTATGTCTGGTTAATTACCTAGTACTGGTGTTTGACTGGTGAGAGTTTCTCACCATCTCCTCTTGTAATTCAAAATTTGCTCTGGCCACATTAAAGTGTTTGGAGGCCACCGCCATAATTGCTTTTTCTTTAAACAACACAAATCATACACATATACAAAATCCAGACTGTGAGAAGAATTCGTGTCTAAGTTCATTACATAACCACATCTATTTTAAAACGCGGTACATTTCCTGACGTCTCTCAAATAAACCACTATTCTCCGTAACCTGGAGTCGGAGGAGCAGGAGCGGTCTTTTACATCCAGCATCACAACACAAGAAAGCGACGATGCATAAAAGCGGACTCACAAACACTCGTGTCAGATCTTGAAAGCAAAGTTTGCAATGGTGCATTTGACTCGCTCCATGAAACAGCATTTATTCGATTGGCTTCCTATTTGGGTTGCACAAAAATGAATGTTTTGAGAGCTGCTTTTTCTAGAAATACTGTACATCGGATCGGATGCTTTCTTTACATAACTGAAAAAGTAATGACAAAATAAACAGTAACACACATGCTCATACTACTTTCATTCTTCTTTGAAGGCGATATAGGAACCATTTAAAATACTAATTGATAATAGTTCTAATAACAATTAAAAGGTCAGTTACTGTCAATAAGGTCATTAAACACAGATATGATATAATTATTGTCATAATGAAAACCACATATCCAGGTGGTTTACAGAGCAACACAATTGGGCCTATTATTAATATTGTCTAGTGCAGGAAACAGTTATGGGTGCTATTGTAGTAGTTTGTAATTTATTGTTGTTTTTATTTTTTAGCATTTTTCTTCGGGTGGTGTTTTACTTTCTGTTGTTTTGCTAATATTACTTTTTGCCCCTGCCTTTACTATAGTGGTCTCGTTATTGCACAATTTTTTGTGGATCAATAAGTTTAAAAACTAATGCATTAATACATTATATAAAGTATTATATTATATCTTATATAATATATTATATTATATTATATTACATTATATCTCGTCAAACAATTAGATATATATACACACACAAATCTAAACACTATAAATATTTTTTAATTAAAAAAATTGCATTACATTTGTTACACAGCCTAACCTATACAGAAATACAATGAACATACAGCTACAAGTAATAATTACAAAGTAATTCTCACTACGATGGACGAAGTAGCATCAATCACCGTCTAATTTAGAATTTAGATGCAGCAAACATTGCTACCGTTAAATGTAGCAAAATGTTACATAATTATCTCTGAAAGACCAAACCGGACTTAAACCGGGGTTTAATGGTCAAAAAAATAACAACTTGCCTAGGCATAATTTTTAAAAATGTCAGTTAATAAATGTTCTTATCACTACGCTTGAAGCATCACAAGGTCCTGCACACACTTCAAAGGCTCGGAGAAGTTCTCTCCCACCAGCGTCGGGTTAACAAGACTCTAAATTAAAAACCGTTGTGGACTTATAAGCCATCTCTGTAACTCATTAAAACCCAGAGTTCACTCTGCTTTGTAGACCTCGCGCGACCCCAAAGATGCCACAGAGTACCACTTCCTGTGAGATTACTGTGCGTGCATCTGTTTCCTTAACTGGAAAAATACTTCAGCTTATCTCAACTTTGACCAGTGTATTACAGATGTGAAAAAGCATCATGCTATCTAAACATTCTCTCTGTTCAGATCTGCTTCGAAACAACGTTTTGTGAGGACAGAAGATGAAATACTTATTAGTATAAAAAGCTTTTTTCTATTTATACTTTATTTGTAGTTTATATTGACTTTAATACAGGGAGAATTTATCTGAGTGCATTCATCCGATAACGAAATGTACCGTACATCTTTAGTAGAGTTTTCTTATAAACATTTACCTCTGTCTGACAACTTTGTTCCGGGTGTCTAAAAAGATGAATCACTTTATGAGTTTCAACACAACTAACTGGTTCTTAGATCAAAATGACGCATAACACATTTCAAATTGTGATCTGTTTCAAAATTTGTATTCGAAATTTGATTTGATTTATCTGTTTAATATTACCTTGGGTAGTTGCATTTAGGAAAGCGAGGGAAAACAAAACAAGTATGTGTTTGAATATTTAAGGAACGTTTGCATGAAAAAAGTCTTTAAAAAAACAAAAGAGAGAACAAAAACAAGTATTTGAATATTTAAGCAAAGTTTGCATGGAAAACAAAAGGGAAAAAAATGCCTGGTGATTCCAAAGTTGTTGGTCAAGAATTATAGTGATAAAGAAACTTTTTTGTTAAGAGATTGTTCCCTGATGTTGTTTTTCTACCTGATGTTCTAATGCTTGAGGAATTCCTGATGTTTTTGCGCCTATCACACCGCGTCTTTCGTTATCTATTATAGAAAAGAGCGTGATTTCTTCAGACGTGCTTCAGGACACACACACACACACACACACACACACACACACACACACGTTCTGGTCGCTTCTCTAAAGTGCGCGAGGGAAATCATCATCATCATCATCATCGCGGTCAAAACACTCGACGTCACGACAGCAACATCCTGATATGCGGAGGACCGTGTTTCTGCATTTCGAAAATTCGAATCGAATATTTGTATTCATTGTGATGCTCCACGTTAACTTATGTTTTTTTTAACTTAGTCCTCAACCTGTTACTTTCATTCAAACGCGATTAAACGTCTGTTGGTTGACTTTTTCTGTTTAAGTTTGAGACACACACACACACGCACAAAAAATTCTCCATGATACATCTGTCTATTTACAACTCAGTAGTGTAAGGAATTGCCATAACCATATTTGTTCATGCGTTTGTGTTGTGTGTGTCACACACATATAAATACACATGTGAGACACACACACACACACACACACACACACAAAGACACATACATATACCTACATATAAAGATAAAGATTATAATCCTCAGTATTTCATCAAAACCACTCTCACAGATTGTGTGACAGCATCCGCTTCATTCTTACAACTCTTAATTGAAATGGAAAAAAGAACTCGCGAAAACTTGTAAAACTGTCAAAATGAAAACAGCGTGTGTGTGCGTGCGTGTGTGTGTGTGTGTGTGTGTTTAAGCCCGCTAGCAAACGAGAATGTACCTTTAAGTTCGGTTCCTTTAAATCCCGTCAAGCGTCACGTCACTCTCTGTCCGCGCGATGCCTGTGTGCCGAATAACAGCGGCGGCGGTAAATTTAGTTTATGAGCTTTTTTTCCTGACCTTTGTCTCTCGACATGGGTGACCATTAGAAATCAGTTGTGGAAAAACACCGGCCTGCCTCCCTTTCGTGCTAGAAGCGCGTCTTCTTAAAGCGCCAGCTTCCTGTGTTCAGAAAAGCGCGCCCTGCGCGTGCATCACTGTGTGTGGCGGCCCGCGTTCCGTCGCAACAGCGCCACCACCGGCCGCACAAATCTTGATTAAATAAAATGTTTTTTTTTTTTTTGTTTTTTTTTTTTACAAATCCGTTTTCAGTTTTTATCAAAAGAAAAATTAAGCAATACATTTTCTTCCAAAATGAAATTCTTTGGCTCATTTACTGTGCAGAACATAAATCAAAACACATTTTTATTGACCACATATTGCACACCATTTACATTACATACAGGGTGCTCAGGGTCCACTGGAATTAAAAAAAGCATAAAAAGTGTAGGTCCTCTTGTGTATCTTCACTCTGTATGCTCCTATTCTGTGGCTACTGAGAGTGATTATGAGCATTTTATATATGTATGTGTGTGTGTGTGTGTGTGTGTGTGTGTGTGTGTGTGTGTGTGTGTGTGTGTGTGTGTGTGTGTGTGTGTGTTTGTATGTTTGTATGTATCCTGTTTAGGCTGAGGTGAAAAGGCAAAAACACAATGATGGTTGATTTGGAATTTCTGTTAAGTATTTAACTTAAAATAGTTTTATTATACTGTTTCAAAAACCTTGCAGGTTCAGCAGACCAGTGAACCCTGAGTAACAAAGACCACACAAGAGTTAAACAAAGCAAATATTTTAAACTATACATTTAATAATTATACAAATAAAATTGAATTAAAAACATATTGAATAATTGATTCAATTGTTTTGAACAGTGGTGCACATCTTTCATATTATGGAGGCCAAACGTGTAGTTGCGATGAAATTTGTGGGCACAACCTTTACGGAAATGAAATATGGGTATTTAATACAGTAAAGGCTTAGAAAGAAGTGAAGAATTATTTGACAGACCCAGCATGCGATGCTTTATGTTGCCACCCAATCGTTGCAGGTTCGATACCGGCTTCGGTGGGTTCTACAACCGAGTGTCCTGCCCACTGCTCAGAGTTTGTATGTGTTCACTTCATATGGATAAACTCACTCACTTTTAAGTCTTTGAATATAGAACGAAAAGAGAGGCCAATGTGTAACACCTTCATGGGCCGGATCTGGCCCGCGGGCCGTAGGTTGGCCATCACTGGTTTAAAAGAGCCTGACATACAGTAAGCATCAGTTCATATGTATTTCTACACTCCTGGTTGCAAAATATAGCACAGAAATATAGAGATAGACAGGCTTCCATTTCCTCTAATCATAAACTTCATTTAATGGAAAACATTGTTTTCCAACATGTTTTAAACATCTTTCAGACAGAATCAAAATATCCGTTATTTATATAAATTACTAAGTTTAATTTTTTTTACTATAAGTCTCTGATCTTGTACTCTACTTAATACAATCGAATCAAATCCAATAATGTTGAATCTAATAAAGAGCCAGACTATATTAGATGGTCAGACAAAGAGACGCGACATTAGTAATATTGTGCTTTTTGCTTCAAGAATTGTTTTCCATTCAGTGTTTCAGCTTGATAAAAATTCGGAAAGTGTCAGGATTTAGTCACGTGATTTATTTATTTATTTATTTTTTTTAATAACGATTTAAAATTTGAGATTTCTGGCTCATGCCTGTTATTCAATTTAAAAATATATATGTATAGGGTTGTTTTTAGTCAGAAAGTATGAATCATTCATATCCACCTAATGACATCATGGAATTTTTTTCTTATACTGCGAGTGGCTGATGAATAAAGGGAAATAAAGTTGAAGGATCGAACCCCACAATCAAAGCTTGCAATGCATCTTATTGATTCTACATTGTATGTCTTCATTCGCTGTTTTTTTTCATGCATGTATAAACAAGGCCGGAAATTATGCTTTTATTATTATTTATCATTTTATACAGTATCATCCTTAAATAAATTAAAAATGTACCTTATTTATTTACCTTTATTTTAAACGCACCCAACGCAATGTGAAATTCTGCTTTTGTGTGTTTCATAGAAAGACATTTAAAAGTATTGGAAGATTAGTAAATCACGTGCGTGTCTGTTTGCTTAATCTGCTCAGTACTTTTCCACTTTATATCAGAGGAAGTTCAAAAGAGGAAGCTGAAAGTTTTCTCTCAAACAGCTTTCGAGCTGTAAATGATCTTTTCATCGAGCAATGCTCCACACAGACACACACACACACACACACACACACACGCACACAGGCTTTCTTCGTTCTCGCAGTCAGTTTTCATTTTTCTGCATGTTTGATGTGCTTATAAATTAAGGTGCAGTAGCTTGAGTTGTGTGTGTGTGTGTGTGTGTGTGTGTGTGTGTGTGTGTGTGTGTCTGACAATACCAGCCATTGTTTCTCCCTTGCGCAACCTCGAGTCAACAAACTAAAATGACTTGTTATGACACAATGCTGCAAAAGATCCTTTTATAAAAGTCTTGTTTATCAAGAAATAATTGTTCCTTTTGCAACATTGAAACTATAGTGACCTTGTTAAGATAATAGAGAAATAGTGTATTAATATAGTTCTCAATGCATTCTAGATAATCCAGAGTTATTATTATTATTATTATTATTATTCAATTATTTGTGCACTAAAGATTACTATATCTAAAGATTTCAAAACAAGTAAAAAAAATACATATATATTATATCATTTTATTTAACGTCTATACAATTTTATACTCTAAGATATTTATAGCATATCATAGTTCATCATAAATAATCTATTATATAACAGTACTCTTGTACAGTCTATTGCATAACAGTCATATTTAATCTTGCATATACAAACCAGTAAATTTAAATTATAATTATAAATAATTAATTGAATTATTATCCATTTAAATATTATTATTGACATTTACGTACATAATTTATACACTAATTATTAATATTATTACTAATACTAATTTCATTGTAACCCTGTGATACATAAGACAATAAAGGCATTCTATTCTATCGTTAATAAAAATGTATGTATGGTGCATTTTTACTCATGCAATTGTTAGCAAGCAGTCATTTAAAGACTTTTAAAATGAGAGTTTGTGACACATCTACATCTGCTCAGGTTTACGTTTCCCACAGAGTTAAACACTCAGTGACTCTAACGTATAGATGATGTAGGTGCCCGAGTCCTTGACCCCGGGCCTGCGTGAGGCCTGAAAAAGCCCGTGTTTGTAATCCTCTTTGGTGCTCACATGCAAACAGTCTCGCACTGTCTCCTCTACACACTGGCTCATCTTCACAAAAGGTCTCAAGCCATGTCAATCCCAGCACGCGTGTAGGCTAACAACAACAGGAAGCTCTCAGGTCCACTTCCTGACTCGTGACCAGGCTTTGCTCAAACGTCCTAGATTTTTATAGAGCAGGTCTGTGAATTCAGAGGTGTAAAGAGTAGGTGAAAATCATACTTGAGTAAAAGTATGGATACCTTGCTGTAGAAATTACTCCAATACTTGTTACAAGCCACCAGTTCCATGACGACTTAAGTAAAGTCGGAAAGTGTCACAACTGATATCCCACTATTTTACTCGCACTGATTTTAGGCTCAAAAAACGTTATTATTGACTATATAGACTATTTATGAGGCTTTATTTTCCAAAAAAAAAAATGCAATTTAAAACCTCGATATTTTAAAATGGCAGAACAAAAGAGATAAAAAAAAAAGCAAAGTCAGTCTCAGTCAAACTGAAATGTGCAAAATAGTAAACATCAAAGATAAACATCATCTAGTAACGATAAGTTTCCATTCAAAGGTAGAGGAGTAAAGAGTACAACTACATAATCACAAATGTAGTCAAGTAAAAGTTGCTTATATTTTCAATACCTACAGTAGTCCAAAGTAGCCAAAATACTCAAGTAAAGTAGCAAAGCCCATTTATTCACAAGTACTTTGTCACTGTGTGAATGTATTGTGCTACTAATATGAACATTTCCTTTTTTTAGCTATGAGAAGAATTTTAAAACTCACAGTTGTAACTCAGAGTAATTATCGAGGTAAGAGTAAGTAATTATCCAATAAAACCAATATTCCTCCACTTTTGCTGCTAAACAAGAGCTTTGTTAATATAAACGACTCCACCATGATCATGTGAACGTCCTGGTGGGATCACGCCGAGACCTGCTAGACGTGTTCATGCGGCCTGGATTGTTCACCACAGTTCCCATGGATTCATTAGGTGTGGATCCTTCTCCGTTCTCAAAGTAAGGAGTTTGATCTCCACATCGTGCTTTGTTCCGCCTGACAAAGTGATTTACACGAGGAGATGGGTGCAGAATGTTCCTCGCTCTCCTTGGGTCAGTGCTTCCAGTGAAGAACTATCGGCTCAACAGCGACACGCTCGCTTTCCTTCGGAGAACATCAAACTCCCGACTCCCCAGACGGAACAGTGTGTACCTAAAGTCCCCAGACAATACAACACAACCCTTGTGATGATTGGCTCAGAGCTGGAGTCTGGAACCCCCCCTGGTTTATCAGGCACACAATTAAAACAGCAAAAAAAAAAATAATTTTTCACATTTCTGGTTAAGTTGCGATAATTCTCTCTTAAAAAATACTATTCTTTCTATATTCTGTATTAGAAAAAGAATTTAGAATTCCATATTTAATAAACCAAACTTGTGACTCCCACTAAATCACTTTAATGTTGTTTGTACTTAAATAATAGTTTAATGAATCTGTTCTAGTTTTTCAAACTCCAACTCCCATAATCCCCCACTGAGGCCTTAGGTTCCCATGAGCCTCCAGTGACGCCAGACCAAAGCTGAGCTGGTTTTTTGTTGGATGTAAATATCAGAACAGTATTGTTATTCTCTGTGTAGCAGACAGAGCGATTTTATTGCATTTTACGTTCAAGTTCAAATTTATTACTAAAATGTCTAAGTTCGAGAACGTTCGAGAAATGTCCATTATTTATATGTGTTCAAAAATTAGTGAGAAAGAGTCAGTTAAAAAACAAAAGTGTGTTCTTCATGTTACACTGTTTTTCTTCTGCTCCGGTTTTTGTGTGCGGGAGTCATTGTCATCGGCGCTAGCAGTTACCCGATAGCGGGGGATCAACTGGATTGAACATGGCTTATTTATTAAAATATTAATAATCCATTCAATTATTTGTATTTAATATTTATTATATATTAAAATATTAATGTATATTAACTGTATTTAGTTTAATTTTACTTCTTCCAGTGTTATTTTGTCTCTGTTAAGTCTCACAGCGTGTCTAATGTTTCTTTATTTCTGATTTTGAGTCAATAAAAAAATGTACAAAGAATTGAGTCTGCCTACGCATTATTTAAAGACATTATTTTAATATGGGCCTTCATGTTTGAAATCGGCAATTATAAGCACCCCTCAAGTTTCTGAGCATCAAAAATTCGAAAAAAAAGGGTGCTTATATTTGCGTAAATACGGTATTTGTAAATGTAGTTACATAAAGTTAATGTATGCATTTTTGTCTCTCAATTTGTGTTGATAACGCTGTTATTATATGTAAAATGTCGGAGGTGAAGACCCCCATTGGTACCTAAACCCCTTCAACACTGACACACGGCTTAGAGAACAGCTGCAAAAAAAAATACACACACGTTCACGATGAGCTAACACGCTATTGCTAACACGCAGGCATCGCGCTACTCTAGTGCAAAATTCTGAAACGCAACGGAAAAAAAGTTCCGATAGTGGAGATTGCAAGCAAAAAAAATTACAAATGCTTAGAATTTCGTTTGTTTTTTATCATTTACGTTTGATATTTTTTAAACCTGGTTCCAGACAGGTAACACAGGTAAATTCTTCCATTCGTGTTGAAAAGTACGACACTCCTCGTCATTCTGTCTTTTAGCCATTGTCTTTGATAAATCAGTTTCCACTTTTTGCTATCTACTTGCTACTAAATATTAAAACAAGGGCAGGGAAGTTCACGTCCTTAGCTCACGATAACGCTAAGCATTATCCAATAAAAACACAGTGTTGTCCCGAGGACAGCTGTGATTGGCTTCAGCCTCCCGCAACCAGGAAATGAATGGATTGAAATACGGGACAACATTTTATATTTTTGATAAAGCTTTGTCTTTGCCATAGGTTCCCGAGCCTTACCACGAGTTTGCTCCTTACCAATAATGAGACTTGGTCCATCTCACATACTTCTAATCAGATTGGGTTTAATCTCCCTCCTTTATTTGGATGAAGTACAAAGTGAAGGATGCTTTTATATTCGCTCAGCACTGAGGGAAACCCCAACATCTGGCCTGATGTGCTTGGGCACACAGATGGTGGACTACTGGATGTCTGGCACTGATTCACAGGCTTTCAGAATCAGCGTGCAGAGAAGATCCAGGGGAATTTTTTTGGCTGTGAGTTTTTTGGATATGCAGCCATGAAGATCTTAACGCGACACTGAGCATCTGACTGAGTCTGAGAGGATGACTTCCAAATTGGACTTCATTAGTAATTGTCTGCAAAACTAAAAATAGTAACAACAACGACAACAACAGTAATATCAATAACAACAACAACAAAAACAACAACACGTAACAATAATAATAATAATAATAATAATAATAATAATAAAAAAAATAATAATAATAGTCACTCACTTTTGGTAAGGTAAGTCCCCAATAATAACCACAACAACACCACCACCAACAACAACGATAATAATCATCATTATCATTCTCATAATAATAATAATAATAAGAAGAAGAAGAAGAAGAAGAAAAAGAAGAAGAAGAAGGATGAGGAGAAGGAAGAAGTAGAAGAAGAGGAAAAAGAAGAGGAAGAAGAAGAGGAAGAAGAATAAAAGAAAACAAAAGAGACAACAAAAATATTTGTTCATTGTTCCAAAAACGTTACTTTAAAAACATTTATTCCATCGGTCAAGAGCTTTGTGTTTATCAAAGCGTGTTTGGAATTTATTACTAATTAATCATTTATTCATTTATTACTAATTAATTGTTTAAAGATCGTAATGTTTCAGTTTTATTATTTCACTAATGGTTTCATATTTTCTCATTATCAATAAACAAATATAAAGCTTGTTTTCATTTCAACCTAGCTATCCCAAATGAGCAGCAAACTGATTTCCCTTTATATTCCCGTCTACTCCTGAAGAGCCAGTGGCTTTGAGGCAGGAGAAAGTTCTAAGTTTAGCTGATGAATCCACTTAGAGACTTCCCCTCCCCCGACACCTATACATAGAATAAAAGTGCTACTACGTGATCACTCGTCCATCAAAACATCAGTGGAAAATAACTAAAAAAAAGGCTCTATGCAACTAATATTACAACTAATGTGCGCCATCTGCAGGATGCTGAAGAGACTGGATGCCATTTATCAGCTAAATCACATGAACCTTTTTTTGCACATTTGAGTTCACAGACTGACTTTTTGTTATTTTTTTTTAATCTATTTTGTTCTTCCATTTTGAAACAATGAGGTGTTAAATTTCATTTCTATATTAGGAAATAAAACCCTAATAAATAAATAGTTTCTTGTTTCTCACATTTCTTGGTGCTTTTTGAGCAAAAATTCAGTACGAGTAAAATACTTTGACTCTTTCAAAATTGGATATTTTACGACTTTTACTAAAAGCATCTTGGAATTGGTGACTTGTAACTAGAAATTGAGTAAGGTTTGAATGTGCAAGAACGTTATTTATGATTCATTCATTTCATGTTATTGATTTCTTTTTTTTTTCCTGGTATTTATATATATTTATGTTAATACTTGCAAAAAGAAAGGCGGAGTCAGACCAAACTTGTCTTCCCAAACATTGCCTCTTCATACATCTTTCGCACAAGGACTAGAGAAGAAAACAGCGTACAGCAAGTCTAAAATGCTAAGGCCCGTGTGACTTCTTGGAATTAAGCGAAGCCTCATTACTCCCGGAGGTCTGGAATGGGTCATTTGAGCTGTCTCCTCCACTCGCTACACAACCGAGACGCCGGCCATTGTTTCCGGCCGGGAAACTAAAAGCACCGTGGTGTTTTCATGCAGCATGTACCTATGACATTTCTCCTGTAATTCAAAGTGATGCTGCAAGCCAGAAAGCAAAAAAAAAAAAAAAGACAAGTCTGCCCAAGCCAAATTATAACATCTCCCGTTGTTTTCTTAGAAGAAAATCTCCTGAAGTCTTTTGTGAACAGTCCAGTAATTGGCTCATCAGCTCGATGAGGAACTATTGGTTTTGGCAGGTTATGTTTTGTGCAAGAACAGGCAAGTTCTAGGCTTCATTTCAAAGGCTCAATCGAAAAGAAACTATTTGAATCAGTTGGTGAAGCCAAGAGAATTGTTTGTCCCAGATTGCTGAGCAGGGTGTTGTAGAAAAAAATGCTGTAAATTATGTTGCTTTGTTTTTCAAACAACACTGAAATGCAGTTCAAAAAAACACTTGAATTAAAAGTCGTTTGTTTTTTGGGGGGGTTTATACATTTATGTACATGTGTGTATATACATATAATAAATATTTTTTCTTGTTTAATTTTTTTTTGTTTATGCGTTATACAGATTGTTAAATAGGTGTTAAAGTGTATAAAGTGTTATACATATTGTTCATTTATTTTTCAAATTTTCCACTGTATGTATATGTGTGTGTATATATATGTGTATATACTGTATATGTGTATAAACTACACACATATATATATATATATATGTATATATGTATATATATATATATATATATATATATATTCATCTATTTATTTTTAATTTGACAAATTCTCAAATAGTTTCTTTGTAATAAAGGGTCACATCCAAGCCTATGGATATTGTTAATTGTACACCAATTTTACAACACAGCTTTACAACACACTAAAATTTCAATTCAATTAAATTCTAGTTGCGCCTTTTCCGAGTCGTGCAAAATTTCTAGAAAAGAAACCAGGGTGGAGGACATTATCTCCTTTGCTTTGAGTCTGCCGGGAGAAATATCATATCTACAGAGCTGACGATTGTGTGTCAGTGGGTCATGAGGAACGATGGTCAAAGTCTGTTTTAATCAGGCCAATTACGGTTCAAAATTCATTCATTGCAAACAACAACGTGTTTTAGCACACTTTTGCTTTCCTACACTGTAAAAAATTCAACTTGGGAAAATTTGAAACTACTTGCATCTATATGTTAACTGCACAATAAAAGTCAAAAAAGTTCAATCAGCGGAAATAAGTTGGTTCAAAAATTGTCAGACCAACTTAATGTGAAACGTCGACTGGATTTTGCTACTAATAATTCATAAACACCCTATTTAATTGTGATTAATTCAGATAGATTACTACAACCATCAACGTGAAGACGCTAGTTGAAAAAAGTGAAGTTATAAAACCCGGTTTATCTGGTGCATTGTTTGTTTGGAGTCTGGGTTTCCAAACACTGTCCACTCGCATTGTGTCGTGCTCAGAAGCTCTAAGGCTTTTCCAGAGTGGAATTATAATATTGCCTCTGACAGGACTGGTGAATCATGTCTAGCGCTCTAATCGCATTGAGAAGATCTCGTCACAAGGCCACACAAGTACATAGTCAGCACGTGGAACACGCCTTATCAGCGGCGGGCCTGGTTTGTTCATTAATAGTGTCAAAATGTTAAGCAATAATAAATAAAAACAGATGGAAAAAACTAAAAAAGTTTTTGATTGTCCATATACGTATGTGTCCTACGAATGCACAAGCCAAATTTTTTATTCATATAGGGAGAATAATTTTTCATAATTCAGTCGTTTTGCTCTGAGTCGTCTCAGTTTGACTCAATTTTCATTCTAAAATTTATATTCTAGAAATACAGTAAACGTAAGCGGAAAAAAATCTAAAAAAATGTAACGGTTGTTCATATCCGATAAAAAAGTATCTGAATTTCCATCCAGCTTCTTGGAATTAAATTCATCTTGTTATCAGAGGCGCGTCACGTGGCTGTTATACAATGGAGTGACTCATATTGTGCTACATGTTTGAATTAAGTAATCATTGACCCTTATTCTTCCCTCTTTCTTTCGGTCACGGTGACTGTCAAGTGTTTTATCTTGTTTTTTTCCATTTGTCCGAATTCGTCCGTCTACATATGCAGATGTGCAGACTTTATTTGTGTCTGGAAATCCCAGTATCGAGAACAAAAACTTAGTATAAAGGTTTAAGATCAGTAAAGATTTCTTTAAAAAAAAAATGATATGACAAAAGCAAAACAGCCACACAGTGCACAACTAAAACCAGCTTGAAAATGACAAACAAATGGAACAAATCAAACAAGAAAAGGTGACTGTTAGACATAAGGTGAGATTCTAAAAGCAGACAGATTTAGACAATAATTAGTAAAAATAGCGAACAAACTAAACGGACATGAGGAAGGTTACCAAGGAGACAGGTGAGGTAACTAAGTCAGTGATAAGGAAACTATTACAACAGAGTGGGAAAAAAAAATTGAGAGGACAGAAGAACAGTTACTCAACAAACAAAACGTATAGTGATGTCATTTATTAGATTTTTTTTTTCCCCACACCTAAATTAAGTGTCAAAAAACATACCTACATGTAAAGTACTCCACCTAGTGATGCATCAGAGCGAGAGAAGAAACTCTGTTAAAACACGTTGGACTATACAATTAAATAACATCCAGTACCTTCAGCATCCTGCAGATGGCGATATCAACTCGTCCACCCCAGAAATTCACCACAGGACAAAAAACTACCAAAATCACAATGTAGCGAGTAACGATAAGTGTTCATTCAATTGTAGCGGAGTAAAGAGTACAGATACTCAATCACAAGTAAAAAGTAAATGTGCTAATATTTTTGATACCCAGTACAAGTCCAAAGTAGCCAAAAATACTCAAGTAACAAAGTCCATTTACTCAAGTACTTTACAGCACTGTCAAACAGCGAGTTCCCAGAGATTAGTTTATTTTACTGAAGATCACAAGCACAATGACTCCAAAAATAAATCTATATTTAAAAACGAGACCTTTCAATATATCATCTCACATTAGCTTGAACTTCTAGAATATCTTTCCAACAAATAAACCATGCCTCGCTCTGTCTATGAGGTAAACTTCTTGACTTGGTTAAGCATTGGTTAGTAATTTGACAGAATGTCTGCTTGTTGGAGAAAGTTCATCTGCAAAAATACCAAAACACAACAACGGACCCATGAGAATAAGTTTTCAGTTCCCTTTTTTAGATCCCATGTCAGACTGTGGGAAAATACTTTATTTCCATCACCATTAATAATTTTCCATAACAAGCCAGCACAAACTCCACCCCAATACACACACACGCACACACGCACACACACACGCACACACACGAAAACATATTAGAAATCAAGTCTATTTAAAAATAAAAATAAATCAACAAAAACCATTTCTAAATTACAGAAAATATCAATACGGCCCCTAGTGGCCATAGTTAAAAGTTAAGTGGGATTTGCTTCTATCAACAAATAAAAATAGTTAAATGAAGCAATTGTTACAATTCTACAATTTTAAAAAGCACCTAAGTTTTGTATGTTTTTTGTATAAACTCTTAGTAGGTGTAGGGGCATTTTTTTTTTAACTCTATCACTATGCCAGATGTTTATAACAACAACAACAACAACAACAACAACAATAATAATAATAACAATAATAATAATAATCCCTTCAATTTTTTATTTATTGGCACCTTTCACGCTTGATTTTATTTTTTATTTGCTACATTGTTTACAAATTTTTGGCACAAAACCAGATCTTTGTAATGTCCACTTATTACATTGCACATTTTTTTTTATTATTTAACTTAATTTAATCTTGCAACATAAAATACCTGCTTTCAAGTGGCATCATGTAAACTGACACTCTTCTTAGGAAAATGATAATCAACATTGCAGTGACACATAAAATAAATTCTGTTCTCTTATCCTCTCTTATCTTATCCTATATCTGAATCTTCCCTTGCTTCTAATACATGAGTCATTCATATTCATGCTAAGTAGAGTATTATTGTAAATCTCCCACAGGTCAGTACTTTCTTATATAAGGTGGTTTATTATAAGCTATAGAATTATGTTCGTCTTTGGACAAAAAAAATAAATAAATTATATATACCGCGTATGTATATATAATTATTATTTGACATCAGTCCAATTCTAATGTCGCTACACTGGTTACCTGTTCCAGAACTGTATACAATTTAAAATTCTAAAAACATTTGAAACCCTGAATGATTTAGTTCTTGCCTCTCTAATTAACTGATCTCTATAAAAAACAATTCCATATTATGAACCACCACAAATCCTTTAATATCTAGCCTTTCTAAAACTCATAAAAGAACGATGTCTTTTGAAAATGTATCAAAACAATTTGCTTGAGATTAAAGAAAAGTAATTTGATTTATATCTAGACTCATAAGCCATCTTAAAGTTTAGTTTATGGATGCTTAATTGAGAAACTTGTGATCATAGCCAGAGTTCCATAACATAGTTGGTCATAGTTGTTATTAAAATGTAGTATTTGTTCGGATTATTTCTTACAGCTGCTTTTGAAACTCAATTTGCGACTGAAAACTTGCTTGAAAAAGATAAACATTCTTTTATTAGTCAAAATGACTGTTCTCTAGTAATAATTACTTCGTACAGCTTTAGAATAATTAGTCCCGAAACTTTTTTAACTAATTTGCTGGACTAAACTAGTTCAAGTTCAAGTTTATTATATAGCGCTTTTCTTCGTTCGAGACCAATGTAAAGTCACTATGCGAAATAGGAAAAAAATTTGTCTTTAAAGAAGAAAAATGTCCATTATCAATCTGTGCTATTAGAAATAAGACAATAAAAAAATAGAAAAATGTCCCTTGTTGAACTTTTAAATTGCTTTTTAGTTCCTGCACAACAAATATGCACGTACTGTTTAAACAAAACCGAAATTGATAGTTTCGACTTAAAAGAAATGTTCCTAAAGAGAGAAATAGAAACAAGTGAAGCATTGTCACGTCTCTAGAACTGTAGTACGGATTATAATCAGTAGGAACTCTTGGCACTATCAGTACGTTTATGGAGTCAAGTTGGGGTGAGACGGGGAGTGAACAACAACCAAAAACTTGGGAAAGAAAATGATTGAGAGGTTTATGAATACCCAAGAAACACTGCCAAGACACGGGCGAACGACTCTGGAATGAAAATCTGGACAAAAATAGTTACTGGAGCGTCGCACGGAACCGTGATGCTGCATTCCGAGAACGACTCTTAACCCTCGTATTGTGTTACGATCACCAATAACCTGTTTTCATTTTGAAAGGCAAAAAGCTACCCAAATACTGAATAAAATGACAAAATGACAAATTATTAAAGAGCTCTAGATAAAAACTTAGCACTGGCTATGATAGAGTCAGTGGTGGTCCAAAAAAGAAAAGTAAAACAAAAATAAGTGAATTTCTACGCAGAAACTGACAACCATCTTCCAATCACGTGCTGTGGTTAGCTATCTCATAATCTCAAGGAAAAGTGAGAATCTCATAATTTCAAGGAAAAGTGAGAAAAAAAAATTGACAAAGACCCATGATGTGTTCTTTGTATCTATTGCACATTTTTGGTACTTTCTGTAAATTGCACATTTTTTATCTGTAATTGCAAATTGCACAATTTTGTACCACTTTGTACTTTATGTAAATCACACATTTTTTTTTGTACAACTTTGTACTAGTACTTCTTGTGCATTACACATTTTCGTACTACTTGTATTTTTGCAAAATTGATGTCTATTTGTAAAGAGCATGTGATGAGTAGAGAAAGCAATTTCAGCGCTCTGCACGTCCAGTACGTACAGCAGAGTTGACAATAAAGCTGACTTTGACAAAAAAAGATCTGGATGCTCTGATTCGAGAAAGGGAAGAAAAATAATAAAGTGATAATGGTGAGCTGGTTTCTGAAGAGAAAGACAACTCGTATCGTCCAGAGGAAACAGACACGTCTTGGTGTGATGAGAAGATCAGCAGTGAGTGA
>MU204413.1:6835257-6858056 GCA_017309775.1 Paedocypris sp. Pulau Singkep
ATAACACTAAATAAACCAAAGAGGAAAAGGTTCAAAGTGAAAATACTTTTAAGTGTTTTTTTTTTTTATATTTTTAAACTTTGAAAATGGGTCAATTTGAGTCATAATAGAAGGGTTAAATAGCGGATGCTTGTTTGTAAACATCTCCTTGTATAACATTTGTGTTCATTGAAGTATTTTGTAAACAAACAATGTAATTGATGTCAAAACTCGATTGGATCCCCAATTATTGTGGCATAATGTCAATATTTTCAAAATTGTGGATAATATTATTTGGGTCAAATTGACCAGTGTTAAAAGTTTAAAATATATAAAAGTTTAAAATATTTATAAACGTTTAAAAACATGTTCACTTTGACATGATATACCACTGTCTCAGACTCATAGATTCTCTCTCTCTCTCACACACACACCATACACACACACACACACACACACACACACACACACACACACACACACACACACACACCACTGTTTTGGGGAACTTTTTGGTTTCTGACACATATATGCATAATAAAAGTCCCCCTGGTAAAATTGACATTATTGATGTTCCTCTGAAATACCAGGAGCGTTAAGAACAGCTTTTTGCCGTAAACACAGTTGCTTTTATCACGTAATACAAAGTAAATCTAAATACACAGACTGAAATACGTTTAATAAATATTTAATGATAAAAACATCAATGTTTAGACAAAAACGGATGAGGATTAGCACCACACGCTGATCACTTAGCCTCCACGCGGCATTATAAAACAAAATTATGCAATGCCGGTATTTTTAACGATGCAAAATTAACGAGCTGGCACACTGGTTTTCACTTTAGTACCGGTGTGTTGCCCACCGCTGCTAGCAGAATATGCCCTTACGTAACTAAACAGCGCGCTAATCTAAAAATAAGATAGATTTCAATCCACTGAACCGCGGTTGATTCCGTCTTTTGTTTTGAAAATCCCGGTGTTCTAAAAATCTATCCTACACATGAGGATTTCCTACATTGCTCTATGCGCATGTGCTAAAATACATACACTTGTTCAATGGCAGTAATTTTTCTTTTAATATCCTTTAAGCGATTTATACATATATGAATATGCATATGCCTGACTTCACATTAAGCGAGCACGTCAAACTACTTGCGTTCATCAGCTTTTATACACGTGTTTTTCTAGATAAAACTCCTGAATATGAAAACTACACTCTCAGGCGAAGGTGTCTGAGCAGGAATTATCTTTACAGTCATGCAAATGGTACATTTTGTGAACATGCGTTGAAAATGTTTAAACTTCACCAAACTTTATTCTTTAAATTCTTAATTTTATTCTAGTATGATTGTCTAATTACCACTGTTACATTCTAAGACAGATATAACTATCTGTTTTTACTTCCCGATGTGGCCAGAACATGACGTAACTGTATATCGCGCGTGCACAAAGCGCGATGTAGGAAATCCTCATGTGTAGGACAGAATTTTAGAACACCGGCCCTAAAATAGAAGCCACGTTAGAAAGAGCAGATGAATAAATCCACTGTGATTCCAGTCCGTCAGAAACGTGCAGCTGCCAGTGACGCCATCATTCATGGACAGAGACGTGTTACTGTCGGTATCTGGCCTTATATACATGTAGAGAGAAAGCAGCTTGTCTTCTGACCTGATGTCACAGAATGACTAAGATAAGGAGCTGATAAGCAAGATAAAGCGCCTGTTTGTGTGTTGAGTGGAATTTATAGGTCTATGCTGTATCATTACGCTGTTATATTACAGCGTATTCAATACAAATTTTATTTGACACATACAAATTATACGTGGCACAACATGTAGTGAAATGTGTTTTTGATCATTCGAGCATTTAAACATAGGGATGGGGGAGATACAGCAAAATGTGCAAAGGGGGAAATACAACAGCAAAAAAAATAAATAAAGAATAGAAGTACGTTAAAAACAAGATAAAAAGATAAAATATGTTATTCCAAATGTGCAAAGGGAAATACAAGAAAAGATCAAGCACGATAAAAACAAGATCTAAAGATAAAATATGAGTAAAAATACAAATACAAAATTACAAATACAAAAATTCCAAGATAAAAATACAGTTGAATAACGTAGAAGTGAGTAAAATGAAAAAATGTACAAAAAGTAAATTATAAGCTTGATAACTAGGCTGGATTGACTTCTTTACCTCTTATAGATGTTACGTTCAGCAGAAATGTTCAATTATTAAATTATAATGATTGTATCTTTTGGTTCACTTCATGGAAATACTTTTATTACTAAAAATTAATCAAACAGATTTTTATTTTAAGGCCGGGTGTTTGTGGTGTTGGTTCCTGTTACACATGACCCAGAAATTATTAAATAGTAGATAAATTGTTTAAAATGTCAAGTTTAAAATGAAATTAAGAATGTTTTGCACTTCATTGAGGCAATGAACGAAGACTTCCATATGACACATAAAAATTTTATTGAAATTTTTTGAATATTATTCAGTTTCAAGAAATATGTATATTCTCTCACTTTTTGGGTTGACGTATGGGCACAAAATGTACTGCGGTGATAAATAACAGTATTAGCCTTCCTTCCTTTATTATGTTGTATAATGTGATGATCTGATTTGTATACTACATTTAAAAAATAATATTAATAATGACTTTCCTTTTTTAAAGCACAGATGATTTGTAAGTTTATCATGGTTTCATCAGACTTCTTACTCACAGTGAGAAAGTGTATTTCAACAAATGCGTGAAAGAATGGTGAAACAGTCAAACAAATCAAGTAAAAATATTCATATGTTTCTGTAGAAGAAAAACAATTGTGTATAAAAAGCAAAACCGAGACATTGCATCAACGGACACGCATTTGTGAAGCAGTGCAGTGGATTGGAAAATAAATCCGCATTATTCATGTGAGAATTGTCTCGGAAACAACTGATTTCACTGTCTTTTTATTTCGAAACAGTAGACACATTATGAATTAAGTGATTTGAACAATATAATGTCATTAAAGAGCATATCTAAAATGAAATATTCCTTTATTAAGTACACTTGAACATTTTATGCTGTTTATCTGGAAATCCACATTCTTTTGTTTTTTTTTGTTTTTGTTTGTTTGTTACTTATAATTCTAATAATGTATCTATACGATTGATACTGTACTCGTAATACTGTACAATAATTTTTTTCCACACATATTTCTTTGCAATGTTTTGTTGATAGGCACTTGCTAATTTTTAAAATTAAGAAAGGGCAGTATATTTTTTTCATTAAAATAATTTTCATTATAGAACAGTGATATTGGCAGACATGGATAAAAATGTTGAAATCTAATACCAAGCAGCATTTTACGTGTCACAACAATTATTAAAAGGACTAAAAAGCTATTTGAAACCTTGTTCCACGATGGGATTTTTTACGTTGTCTTCTTTAGTGTATCAAAGACATTACACTGCCGCTCTCCAAGGTGCTGAATCTGCTGAACAATAGGTTCCTCTCTGAGTGATACCTTTCTCTGAGATAAAAGAAAAAATAAAGTTTAACAAAAAAAAAGGAATGGGATTTAGCCATCAGCCGGAATGGGATTCGAACCTGCAACATCCGTGTGGCAGGTCCGACTCCCAACCAATGGAGAACAGTTTATAGACTTTTTTGGGCATTTTTTCTGTTTATATTTTCTGCTGTGAAGTAAATGCTTTAGCTTCAATTTTTTATTATCCATCCAATGTCCATATTATCGTTTGTCATGATAGAAGTAAATTATCCCATTTTAATATGCAATATATAGTAGCAGCATTTTTGCCCTACTATAAACCACCAGAAAATAATTTTATTATTGAATTTAACTTTCGTCATAACAATATTGACAGATTTGTTTGACGAGATTATACTTTGTCTTGGTCATTAAATGTGTTTACATAACATTTCAGCACAAACATGAAATAAATATAACGTTTTCCTTGAGGATCGAACCCACAAGCTTGGTGTTACTAACATGCTCTTTTGATTGAATATTTTGTACATGAATCGATTTGTTTTCATACTAAACTCATGTTAATGTTAGCCTTCTGCTCTTTAATGTCGAATATTCTGCTGTTTTATGTAAAATATGTAAAAAAAACTGAAGGAAAACAACATTGACACATGAAGATTTCACTTAAAGAGGTTTTTAAAAAAATCATTATAGAGTAGCAGCGTTTTTAATAAGAGCGTGCTGTTAATTCTATAACAGTAGATTCATACAAATCAGACGTTATTTAATGCCATTCATTAATGTTTTTAATCCTCGTTCACTGTGAATCACAAAATCATGATTTGATTCCCCCTGAGTTTGTGAAATGGTTTCACCCAGAATTATATGGAAGCCATTTCCGTGCGAGGACAGAAAGAGAGTGGTTAGACTAATGTGTGTGTGTGTGTGTGTGAGAGAGAGAGAGAGAGAGAGAGACCCAAGGCATAATCATTTGTGCAGAAATGTAAGAAATCTGAAAGCTGTCTTCTGCTGTTTACTGGGACCGTGTTTCCTCACAATTTATACGTAAGGAAAATATCAGAGAAGCCTTTCAGCCCATAAAACAAAACAAAAAAACCTACAATAAATTAGACTCAAATGACCCAATCCACATCAAAGTTCAGTTCAGTCCACGCTGAGAAAAACTTTTCCCCATTTTCCAATTTTAAATATTTCCCATTTTATAACCTCCTTATCCATCCGTTTTTCAAACCGCTCTTTCCATTTCTGTGTCATGAGGAGCTGAAACCAATTCCAGCAACTCTATGGCTGACCAATCACAGAGCAGGACAAACTATTTATTTTATTCAACTCTACTCCCGAGACAGATTTCACAGACTCAGTTAGTAAAACACGTTTTTTTTTAAAGATTTGTTTGGCATTTCTAGCCATTTCTGTAAATCAAACATTATTTGAAAGATTGAATTTGATTGTAATTTCATTATGCGATATGACGTTTGTGTTTGAGGCTTTTTTTATTGAACATTTAAAGATTGATTTGTAGCATGAAAAAAACACAAGTTGGTTTTCCAAATGTGTGTTTGTGACCAAAAACCATTGTAAACTTGTCAATGCGTCACGTAATCATCATTTTTCCCGCCATTATGCAATTGTTCTGACTTTTTAATGGTATGTTAAGTCTTCCTCAGACTCTGGATGACGTCAACCATTGTTGTGTTGGTTTGCATGGACTGGTTCTGTTGTTGTAGCAACACTTCTAAAACCGAAAAAAGCCGGGTAAAGTGTTAGCTTGAGAATTTGTTATTAATAAAACAAGGATTCTGTGATGGTTGCCATGGGCTTTAGTAAACCAGTCTCTCTCGAAGTGACGAATCATCTCCACTGAATATGTGCAGTACAGTCAGTGTTGCTTCTCGGATCTTAGCGAGAAGCTGCTGGATGAATGGACCCTTGGATGGATGGAGAAAGCACTGTTGTTGAATTATTTGTATGTTATCAATGCAGAGTATATAACTGCTTTGTTCATTTACTACTTTGTCACCAAATTCCAGTTGGTAAAATGTCGAATTCTTCAGGATTTTCCATACTGAAAGAATTGCAAAAAAAAAAAAAAGTAAGTTGGAGTGTAAAGTAAACATTTTTTAAAGTAAAGTAAAAATGCTGTTTGGAGTCGGAGATGGTGATGAGAAGAGAAGACCTTGTTTCTTCAAAGGGCCAATGAGAAGCTTGCATGTGCTGTATGTGATTTTTTTTAACCTTTTCAAACCTTAAAAGAAATCATAAACACGTTTACATGATCTTGTTTTGTTGTAAGAGGAGCAATTGAAGCAATTTGTCTTAAAAGGAGACAATAGATGTTAAAATAGGACACATGGGTTTCTGTTCAGATATTATGATATAATGTTTGATGCTCTTATAGACATTATTATTTAAATTCAAGCCGTTAGTACACAAGCACCAATCAACAAAGGATGGAAATATATTATGCATATATTAGGGTGGTGGTCTGTTTTTTACCCCTTCCGAAAAGAGAAAACATTAAGAAAAAGTATCATTTGAGATTTCATTAAACTTAAAAACTTAATTTGATTCAAAAATGTTTTTGCATTGGCTAAGTAGTGAATAGTTAGTTCCTTTAAAAGTACAAATTTTACGTTGATCCAAAGTAAAGTGATTAGATGTGACAAGTTGACGCAACAATTGTACTTTTTCTTTAGTTTTTACTGTCTCCTCAGAGACAACTATGATCCTTTCAGTGCAGCTATGTTCTTCTTCTATGGTCTTTTATCTAAAATCCTCTACCCAGTGCTACCCACTGCTCCACCGTGACACTCATTCTATATGTAGCTAAAAACTCATCTACGTATTTGCATCATTGCTGCCATTCAGTCAGTTGACGCGCACAGTTTTCTAAAAAAAATTTGCAACCATGTCTGTGTAATTGTTCATTTCAGCATACCAGGACACACGCACTCCACCAGCCCCCGCCCCCCCGCTGTAGTTTAATCACATCTATTTTGGTTATATAAATCTGGTTCCATCTCATTAAATTAATCACACAGCACATTTTATTGCCGAGTTTAAGTTCAGTACTACAGTATTCTGTGGGAAACGGAGCCGGAGGCAATATGGCCCCGGTGGGACGTGATAGATGCTAAAATGTATCTTTTAGGTGATAAATTGTATCACACATGCCACCTGTTCGCACACATTGCACAGAATGAACGCTTTTGGTTTGGAATCATTTATTAATGATCTGGTGTTACATTATTAAAAGCTCTATACTGCTCAGCAACAGTTCTGTCTGATGTTCTGCTCTTGTAGGTACGTGTGTGTCTAGGTGTGTGTGTCTAGGTGTGTGTGTGTGTGTGTGATGACAGTGGCAACATGAGTTCAGCTAGGAATTAAACTTGTCCCCATCACTTGATATGTAACACATGTATATTGTACTATACGTAATATGTTTTGTACCATCACAATATAAATTGTCATGTAAAATATGTATATTGTACTATACGTAATACGTACTATAATATGTACGTAATATGTACTATACGTACAATGCGTCGTAACATTTTTCTTAAAATTTACGAGTTTTTAGGTGCTTCGAGCTAGTAGTGAGACCCCCGTCCAGAAGGGTCTTAATTTTCTGTGGCATGCAGTTATAAAGGGGATTCAAAGAAAAAAATAAGAAATAAAAACGTTTTTCCATTGAACCTTCCCATTTTTCCTACAGATCTTGTCGATTGCACATACTTTATCCATTTGAAAATCGCCATTTGACCTCCTTGTCATTCAATTTCTGAATTTTGGAAGAGCTTTGCCTGAAATTATTTAAAAATGTAAATGTTTTTAAATATTTTTATAAATTGATGCTGAATTGTTTGGGTGACCCCAAACTTTTTAACGGTAGTGTATTGAAAATATTGAACAAATTTACTAGATTTTCTTTTTTATATGACATATTTTTGTCGACGTAATTTTTTCATTTATATCTCTTTTGCAAGTGTGTACTTTGTGTTCTTGTTTATTTACACAAGTGTTCAAATTTATTGTGTTGGTACAAAATATTTCGGCTTTGGCTTCGGCCTGTAATGACTTACTGATTTTCTGCCTGCTTACGGTTTCAGTTTTGCTCCAAAATTTGACTTTCAGACTCTAATTGTCATATTTGAGGAACCATTTGGAGATTTTCTGATCTTTGTGACATGAAGCTAAAGGGAGATTTGTGAAGGTGTAATAAAGGGATGAGTGTAGCCAGCAACGACAACACAATGTAGGCTGTAGTGTTTAAAAGATGGTGAGCTGTTTGTATGGATCCAAAAGTGTGTTTGGAAAAGTTTCTCTACATCAATGTTGATCCTGATTTCAAGTTCTTCACGCCAAAGTCTGACAACACAAATCATGATTAATCCACCAAAGTTTTTTCAAATTTCTATTGTCCAATTTTGCTGTGTAAACTGAAGTGCAGATTTTTACCAGTCTCTGTTCGACGCCCGATAATAAATAAAGACCGAAACTGGATCCCGACAGTAAAGCAGCACATTACAACAATTAAAGCAGACATTTTAGCATTTAAATAAATATGAACATTTATAGTGGTTGAAAGCTGTTTGAAATGTGCAATCCAAATAAAAAAGAAAAAATAACTCCTTTAATATATATATTATATCAAAACTTAACAAAAAAGAGCAACATTTCAAGGCACTTGGTTATTCAATATTGCTGAATTATTCTTTGCACAGTTTATCTTAGTTAAATTGGCCGCATGGATAAATCTCACCAGCTAAATATACAGTAAGAGGAAAAAAAAAGATCTAAAAGAGTGAAAACAACAAAGAATTAAAAAAGTGTCAAGAGGTCACTTAAAAGCTTTGTGAAAATGATGTTTGTGGACTACAATTCTGTATTTCAAAGTTTCAAGTTGGAGCCCATCACTGTGGATACATGAACTTCCCGACAAACAGACCATAAATAGTGCGGATGGGAAAACACATATCAAATTTCCCTCACTGTCAGTATCGGTGCACCACAAGGCTCGGTTCTGAGTCCTCTACAGTTTTCACTCTACACTTTCGGTTGTGTTGCCAGACACAGCGATTGTCACAATTGCTGACCGCACTGCTTGGACCATGGACCCTGAAAGATCTCAACCATCCGAGCAGTTGACTATGTTCTTTGTTGTCGTTGATTTGATTTTGAACCTCAAACAAAAAGACGGGAAAAATTGTTTTAAAACGAAACATCTTGAGCATGAACCTGATGTAGAAACTGAATCAATAGTTCGGCAGTTAAATACAAAAGAAATTTGAAAAACATCTGCTAGTGACATAGTTCTGGCCTACGCAATATGCTCGAACACCTACAAGCCAGCAGCTGTAGAACGTGCTGAGATTTGTCTGAGAAGTGCCAAACGAATTTGGAGCCAAGTGTTGCTGTGTGCCCACCGATGTAGACCCCCAGGTATTTCAAATCTGTCACCATCTTTCTTTTTAGTCTCTTGGATGAGCAGTAGCTGAAATGCTCTCCTCGCTTTCCTCTCCTACACCAAGCCTTGTCTTCTTTGAGTTGGGGACAAGGATGTTCACACCATGACACAAAGGTGCTCACTTCACCCCTCTGGCCCATTCATCCCATTCAGCCTTCTCCCATCACCTCAGTGTTATCCGGGAACTCCGGGAAGGTGTTAAGTGTGTGTGAGGCGACAGTCATGTGTGAACAGGATGGGACCGAGAACATACCCTTGTGGAGTGTCGCTGCTTGTTTGATGGTGGAGGCGGAGCCGAGTCCAATCATGTGACAAGACTTGCTGTCAGTCACATGGGACGTTTGTTTCCTGATATAGATCTTGTTGTCAGTTGCTCTGAGCTTGTAGTCCATGATAAACCCAGCCTTGTGCACATACATCATAATCTAATCGAAAACACATCTCATTCGTCGGTAATTCTTTTAAAATGCTCTTTTTTATGCTCTCTGCTTAAAGATTGCACGCTTTTTCTGTTGTATCATTTGTACCATCATGTACGTATATCATTATATACATTGGGATACATATACATGTACGTCTATATGTGTGTATATATATATTGTATATGTGCTTGTATGCGGTATATGTAATTGTAATGTGTATGTGTAATAATATTAAAATACAAATTAATCTTTCAACTTTAAAAAAATAATTGAACATTTTTTGTACAGATTTAGAGGATATTGATTTTTGTCATTTCACATCGATATAGTCACAAAAAACATCCTTTTTTAAATTGGCAACATTTTTTAAATTGGCAAATTGTTCAATAAAGTTTACATTTTCAATACAAATGTTAAACAAGGCAATCATTTATTCGCTTGTATAAAAATGTATTATGGTGTATTATAAAACTTTATATATTTATTATAAAACTTTATATATGGATATTTGGCTGCTGATGTTGTATTGTGTTAGCAGGCCAGATGAAGTGGGACTACATTTAAATATAATAAATAAATACATAAATCTTTGTTTTGCTTTAAAGATGTTTTAAACAAATGGAATTTCATTTGCATTCTAAGCGTTTAACACAAAATAAAAGCAAAAAAAAAAAACAGATATTGATTAATCGTTGATGAAACTCCACATCTAAATGAACAGATTCCACTAATTCACCAGTTGCTAATAACGACAGATTTCAGATAAATCTGTTCTCGCGTTCACACTGAAGATCTTTCAGGCAGTTCGCTCTGTTCGTCATAAATACAACGTACGTTAAACAGATTCGAGTCGTTTTCACCTTTTGCTGCAGCAATAGAGCGACATGACAGAGCAACGCTGAATCAAATTAACTGAAATATTTCTCGCCTTTTCTGTGATTCTCTTGCCGCTTTGCCTTTTATTTGAAAACTGTATGTCTATTTGTGAAGTGGAAAACGTTTTTTTTTGATGATGCAAAATTAGTGTGTGTCATTCCTTTGATACCGCATATTACTTTAGATCTAACACATCCTTTATTACGTTATTGTTTATTAATTGAATGATATTTTTATTATTTATATTCCATATTCTGTGCATTTTGTAAAATTATTGTGCGCAATGCGTAATGCTTTGCTTGAGGGTCTCAAAATTCACCAAATCATTTTAATATTTGTTATTATTATTAAAATTATTATTCATGTCTAGAGCAGAGCAAAACATGTGAACAGTTTTAACACTCTGAATTTAAGTATTTTTTTGCGAATTTATTTTAAACAAAAATAAAAGATGAATCACTTGTTTTTTTTTAATGTTTATTTGATTGTAAGTAAAACAACATTAAATTGATATGAGTCACAAGTTAGGTTTGTTGAAAATTAAAAAAAATTGTATTTTAAAGAGAAAATGAATGAAATTTAGCCAAAAACAAAACAAAAAAATCTTTGTTTTTTTTCATTTTGTGGATGGAAAGTCATGGGAGTGCTTATATACGCGTACATAGGGTAAATTTAAAAAAGGTATTCTTCATAGTATGTAATTGCATGTCCCATAGAGATTTGTCATTTACAGATTACAATTTTAAACTAGTTTTCAGGTAATGTTTTTTGTTCTTGATAGATGTTTTAGTCTCTAGCTCGGCTAGTAATCTGCGAATGCGCAAGCGCCATCTGTCAATTGGGATTTAGGTATAGCTACTGTCAACTCTTCATCCTCGGCTCTAACTTCTCTGCTGTTCATGCTGGAGTAGGAATGGTGGGATGCAAATCTTACAACGTTGTACCTGTTAAATGTTCTCAACAAGATTTGTCTGACAACTTGTCTGAAGGACTTTCTGAAAGCAAAATGATGCTGTCGAGGGGTCGTGGAGGACCAAATGATGCGGAAGCTTTGGAGAACACAGGAACAGATTGCTGACACACACATGAGTAGCACTAGACTGAGTTTGATTCCAGTGGGGGCGTGTCCAGGGGGTGGAGCCTGGCTGGTCTACAGTAGGTCCCTGACATAAGCTACAGACGTACTGTATGTCCACACAGCTCCTGAATCAAAGCTTTTTATAGACCATTTTTATTGGCCCGTGTGCAAACAGAACTTCCGGCATCTCACAGCAATACATATCAGTGGCATGGATTGTTTCTGATAGCTGTGCAAGTAAATGTGCAAGATACCTACGTGAAGGATGTCTGTACTCTACATATACTGAACACAAGGGATTTGAGGTTTTTTTTTGTGTAATACCTCATAAAAATAAGAATTAACATTTAATAACAATAGTAACAACAATATTTTATATAGAAATTTTAAGATGTCAAATAATTTTTTACTTTAACAAAAAATGCATTCACTGTAATAAATGTACATTTACATTTTTCATCTTTACACCAATTTAACTTACGCTACTTGTAGTTTGTTTTGCACCAATTTAACTTACACTGTCTTTTAGTATGTTTTACAGTTATTTAACATGCACTATTTTTTAGTATTTTTACACTAATTGAGCTTTTACTAGGTACACTAATTGAACTTACAATATATTTTGGTATGTTTTGCACTAATTGAGCTTACACTATCTTTAGTATGTTTTACAGTAGCTGGACACTGTCTTTTAGTGTTTAACCAAATTTAACTTACACTGTCTTTTAGTATGTTTTACACTAATTTAACTTAAACTATCTTTTAGTGTGATTTATATTAATGTAACTTACACTTTATTTTAGTACGTTTTATACTAATTGAACTCACAATATATTTCAGTATTTTTACACTAAATGATCTTACACTATCTTTTAGTATGTTTTACACTAATTGAACTCACAATATAGTTCAGTATTTTTACACTAAATGATCTTACACTATCTTTTAGTATGTTTTACACTAATTGAACTCACAATATAGTTCAGTATTTTTACACTAAATGATCTTACACTATCTTTTAGTATGTTTTACACTAATTGAACTAACGATATATGTTATTATGTTTTACACTAATTGAGCTTGCAATATATTTTAGTATGTTTTACGGTTTCAATTTTTCTATTATGTAAAGTGTAAAAATAAACATTATGTAAAGTGTCTCTTTGTCTTGTTGCGATACATCAGTCGGAATAACGTCTAATAAGTTGAATCGTACAGTTTGACTCCTTGAACTGTGTGTTTGCTGGTGAGAAATTTACCGGATTTATCTTCTGGATTTAACAATTCCTTGAGATGGTTCTTAGATGATCCCAACACCACAAGGTCAACATTTTCCACCAGTGTTCTGATAATCTGTGTTCATTTGTCTGTGTTCTTGAGATGTTGGTGATTGCATGGACCATAAGCCTATCGGTCAGTGGCTTAGCCCACTGCTCCAGTTACTACGTGGTCCCACCATCTGGACTTTAATCCCACACAAACTTATTTCGCCATCTCTGACATACAACACAATGTGTTATAGTGAGCACGCAACACACACACACACACACACACACACACACACACACACACACACACAATGCAGAAGTTCATAGATATCCCCATATTTTTATTGATGCTTATCTACACATGTATATATTGCGTACACTACATGAATATGATTATTTTTAGGATTAGGTTATTACAGTACAAATATAAGAAAATCATGCTTAATGCTTAATAATTTTATTTGTTGTTTATTTTTAGAGGACAGTTAATTTTTTGGCTATTTCTGTTAGTTATGGTTCTTTTTTTTATATCAATTGATGGCAAATATCTGAGGAGTGACTGTTTTAGAAAGTCTTTCGGATGGTATTTTCGGGTTAATTTGCATTGAAGGAGTGTGTTTTTGGGCCTAAATTGTCGAGCGCAGGAATGACATGTTGTTTTTAATTTGTATATTTATTATTGAGTTTTAAATTTACACACTTATACTCAATACCCCTGCCCCCACCCCACAACCAGAAAAAAAAAATGACAGCTTATAATAATACAGCGATAATAATTTCACAGTTCAGGGTTCACAAAAATTCAATAAATACCTAAAGAAATATAATGTCCCATATTTGTGCAGTTGATTAAATTGTTGAGACATAAAAGGCGTCGCAACAGACGAGAAAAAAAAAAAAATACACACAATTTGTGCATGGCGAACATGTCGTTCGCCATGCACAAATTGTGTGTATTTTTTTTTTTTTTTCTTGGTTGTGGGAGAGAAGCGCTAAACCGAGATAAGAGACGCCACCTGGATCTCACACCAGAGCCGCACCACTTTCCTGGCCGACGCAAATTAGGGCCATTGACCTTATAATTGCCGCCATGACGGGAAAAGATGCCCGCAATTCACAACCCACTAAACTGGCGAATGTGGAGAAAACTCACCCAGAGTAAAACAGGAACGGCCACATGTTTTTTACTGCTTGAAAAGGCCATTGTCTCTTCAAGCAAGTTAAAAATATAGGCGAAGATGTGTTAATTTATAAAGAAACAAATACCTTTTAATTAGCATTGTATATGTATATACAATGCTAATTTATATAATTATATGTCTTATGTGTTTTATACATTTGCTTTGGATATGTAAAATACATAGTTGGCTTTCTAAGCCGAAAATATGTTATATATACGTAAGCGTGTATATTTGTTGTCTTTGGTCATTATTTAATAGGACAATATAATAGTTGTAAAATATATAGTCATGATAGTATAATGATTAATATATTTATAATTAAGAACAGGACCATATAATAGTTAAAATAAAATATAAAATTATATAAAATATATTGTCATTGTGTACGCTTTACTATAATGATTAATATATTTATAATAGTGTATAACAAGCTATGAGGACTATTTTAAGAAAAAAAGCAAGAATATAAGGAAGCAATGCTTATTGCTTAATGCTTAAAAAAATCAATTGTTCTATAAAAATGGTCTTTTTATTTTCACATGACAATTAATTTTTCAGTTATTTCTTTCAACACATTTACTTAACACAGAAAACTCATTCTGAGAATGTGTGTAATCATACAGTAGGCATATAGTTATATAATAAAGTTTGATTTTGTCGTTAAAGCTGGATAAGAAATGCTTAACTTGTTTAATATTTATTTTAAAATATGAGTCTAAAGTAATGAATCAAAGTATAATTAAAAACCTAAAGGAACTAATGACTTCAACATATTTGAAAATGTAAATGCAGGAATTGGCAGTTAGAGAGCTAAAAGTAGAAATGCACGTGGTTCCGTGTCCGTGAGTTGCAGCATTTCTCTCGCTGTCCCAATTGCAGAGACACGCATGAGTGATCTCACATTCCATCCCACACCATTACCTCCCAGTGTGTGTGTGTGTGTGTGTGTGTGTGTGTGTGTGTCTTGAGGGCTCCACTATCCAGAGTCCGCCACTCTTTATTTCAGCTGGTTTACAATGAAATACAATTCACCAAACAGACCAGTAGGAAGAATATTGCACTGCCAGCTTCACACATGCTATTTATATGAATTTGTGAGTGAATAAATAATGAAAAAATAATGAAATAAAATTGAAATTGATTACGATTCATACTACATTGTATTTTAGGACCACTGTAAAAACAGACCATTCTGGTCATGTCTGTTTATTTATGTATGTTTTTTTATATACTGTATTATATTTTATTTCATAGATTGTTAAAGATTAGTGGTTTATTCCAATATATACATATGTAACACTGGTACTCGATGATCTTAAGTAATGGATGCATTTACTTTATTTGTAACTGTAAATGAAGTGTAACTGTAAATTGAATTGAAACCATTATTAATAAAGAACACAGTGGGGAAATTGCATATTTACAACATTAGGCAGAAAATATATAAGAATAAAGAACATAAAAAAAACAGCATTGTGGTTACAAGAAATGTTGTGGTTTTTTTTTTTAAAGGAATTGTTCACAATAGTGTAAAAATTACAGCAAATGACAGGATGGTTGACAAACAATGAATATTGTAAATTCGAGAATATGATAACAAAATTAATAATAATAACAATAACAAAACATCACATTAATGCAGAAATGTATAAAATCAAATTGATCAAAATTATCCAAAAGCCAAACCGAAAATAAACGACTGGTTTTGATTGGTGGGATTATTAGTGGAGATTTCCCAGCAGATTTCGATGTTTGGCCGCTTGTTTGACCATCAGCTTTGGTCATTCGCCCTCTCGCCCCGTGTCGACCAAACTACAATAGAAACTTCCGGCATCGCTGACGCTGCACATTCCACCTCATCTGTGACTGTGATTGGCTGAATAGTGTTCACAACAACACCCCATCGTTCAAATGCTTCTGTTACACATTACGACGCGATCACAATCTCGTTTTACAATTTCCGTTCTACGGTTTTAAAATTCTACGTTTACCAGCTTGACCCAACTTCATTTAGTGCGACAGAACAACATTTGCAGACGACAAATTGTATTACTTCTCTACTAAACCTTACATAACCTCCCCCAAAAAAATAAATAAATAAAATTCTATTAATTGCCTAACATAAGGCACCTCAATGCTTTTTTGGTGTTATAACTCTTAGTTGGTGTTATAACTGTCCAGAAACCTAAACTTCTGGATAAAATTTACTTAGCAATACTTCTTTTAACAAATATAACTTGGAACTCTTTTACTTGAAATAAAACAGAGCGCTTATTATTGATATCACATTATTATCATTCTTCTTCATATTCTTCTTCTTATTCTTTAATATTATTATTTTTATTATTGCATGTTGCGCTGCATAGAAAGATGCTATGATTTCATTGTATCGGTGTATGACTTACATTGTATATGTGCACAGTGACAATAAATGACTATTCTATTCTAAAAAATTTCCTCACTGAGAGACTAATAAAGGTTTAATTATTATTATTATTATTATTATTATTATTATTCTATTCTTTTCTATTTCTTTCTCCAGTAGGGGGTGCTTTGATACCACTTGCTATGTCCATATATGGGCGTATTACAGTTTTTTTAGATTCCCCATGTTATTATATTTAATTTAATTGATTTTTATTTCTCCCAGTGTTATTTAGCCACTGCTGAGTGTTGCTGTGTGGATAAGGTTTATTAATTTGTGTTATTCAGGTACCTTTGTTATTTTTGTATTTTAAATTTGGTTGCATGTGAGGCACCGTAGCTCAGCCACCGCTAAATGTCGTGACGTGGGCCGTGACTAATAGTTTTTTTATTTCTGTTTTTGAGCCAATAAAAGCATATGTGCATGTCTGCCTGTTTTCTATAGAAAGAAAAGGCGTGTTTCCGTTTATTACTGATTGCTCCTGACTTGAAATGTGGAAAAATTGGCGCTTATTATAAAAAAAAAAAAAAAAACGGGTGCATATTCACGTAACTACGGTAATATAAATATAAAAATTTCTTAAGCTTGCACAAATGTTGTTTTGACAAAAGATTATTGCGTTGATTCATTTTGCTTACATTGTATTGTCTATTCATTTTAGTGTGTCTAAAAATACAGTAGACAAACAATATTGCTTAATTATTAATGAGACAGCGTTATAAAGTGGTATCACTTTAGCCGAATGTCTTCTATTCATTAACATATTGCACTCGAATTAAGCTACTTCTGGTCATCGTCTTTTTTCCCCACATGGATCTAACCAGGTCAGAATATTAATCAGATTATTCTAAAAGTCAATGAGGCATTTTTTTGTCTATTTCTATCTTTGTTTACTGTCGTGACACATACCGTAGTGTAAGATGTTGAGCTCGAAGCTAGACTTTAAAAAAATGTTTGAAAAAGACTGTTTAGTCATGGTACAGTAGTACAGATATTTTACTTCAGCTATAGATTACATGTACCATATATTGAGAAATAATATTGTGATTTAAACCGAGTAATGCTTGATTTTACCATTTTACCATGTTTACCATGTTTACCATGTTACCAAATAGTTTTGCACTTAAAAAGCTTAACCCTTTGCGATATGCTGAAACACATTCAGCTTGCTCTGTTTGGTTTGATTGTTCAAATAGTGTTGCGTTAAATTAAAACGTAATTTTTTTTTTTACGTAGTTATTCCTATTTAGAAGATTTGCTAAATACATGTCAAGTAAACATAACAGGTTAACAGAATCACACATTTTTCCTAAACTTCTGGTTCTGATAGGGAGATATTTATTTCCAATAAAGGTTACTATAGGCCTACAAAAGATATATGTTTTGTGTCAGAAAAGAAATAACAAAATTAAAACAAAAAATAAAATCTGTGCTTGATTACAAATGCCTGTCAGGTAAAGAGTGGAGCACAGAGAAATTGGAAGAGTAAAACATTAAATTTATTCAGAATAATAAAACACTGCCTCGTCTAATTTTGTCCCACAGAAAGACGTGTGTTTTTTCGTGGCGTCTTCTATTTTCGTCCATTTCTACGAGTAATGAGGTCAGACAGCTTGGCCTGGCCGAGTCTTACCAGCCAACAGGAAGTTCACGTTAACACGTTTCATAGATGCTTTAATCCAACGTGATGCATTACATTATAGTTTTACTCTGAAATAACTTCCTGCTTTCCTTGGGGATCTGACCCACAGCATCGGAGCCATTACCATGCTCTACTGATTAAGCCACAGGAAAGCTGTTAGTCCCACTTATGCTTGTCATTCCTCATTTGGCCTCCAGGGGAAGGACACACACACACACAGAGAGAAACACATATGTCGCTGTGTGATGTAGCCAGAAGGTCATGTGGTCAGCGAGAGGTCTTGGTGATGAGTTGGAGTTTAATGAATGATGTCATAATTAGGGAGCGATACCAATTGTTTGAAAAATGAGAACGAGAACTTTTATTTCAGTACTCCCCGATTCCGAGTACTTAATAAAAACATAATTTAAATTTACAGGTAACAGCTTTAGTCATTTAATTTAACAAAAAGAGGTGCCAGTTTAGAATTACAAACATTTATTCAAAATTATATTATTGTCGTATGCAACATACATGCAGAACGAGTAATTATATAAAACATGTAAACCGTGACTGTGAATCTCAAGTTTTTGTTCTCAGCTTTCTTCTGGTGCTTTAAATGAAATAATACACATTTAAAAACATTTTTTCGTATTTTGTTGTTATTGTTAGATCAAGTATTTAAAACGAACAAAAATTATGTTTAGATAATTTAATGAATCAGAGTTGAACAGCAGTATTTATAAAAACTGATTTTGATTTGGGGTTTAATTAAACATCAAGTGCAAACGGGCTTCACACCATCATTGAGATTATAGGGTTAATGACTTAACTTTTCTAGTGTCGTTATTTCCTGTCAGATGCGTCGGATTTCCTCAGATTTCTCTGAGGCGAATTGTATTACGACGCATACTTGACAAAAACTGACTTGAAACATGAAAACGTTAATAATAAAAACAACTTCTCACCTCTCGAATTTCTTTGCTCAAGTCTGCGTCTCGCTACATGAAGTGTTTAGCCAAACTGTTGGTGTTTGTGCCGTTGGTTAGCATTTAGCAGGAGCGCTAGCATAACTTCCCGCATCGGCTTTTCGTGCTCATTTGTCTCGAAGCCGGAAAAGTTGCAGACAAAACTACTTCTAAAACTACTTAAGCCAATCGCGAAGACTGTTTCTCGCCATCTGACAATAATTATCACCAGATTTTTCAGTAGTTATCAATACTTTTGTCTAGACTATTTTTGGTATCGCAGACTTTTAACAAGTACGAGTACTTTAGAAAATGTGGTATGGAGGTTTCGGTGCATCCCTAGTCATAACCCCATTATTTTGTGTCATTTTTTTCTGAAATAGATTAAAATGGTATTAACTTTATCTGCGAATGAATGTAACTGTTGCAAAAAGTACAGTAGTCATTCAGTTAAAGGGTTCGAATTAGACTTGTGTCCGAGAGGTTACACTGAAAAAAAGAAATTCTTGACCAGCTAAAAAATCTTGAAATTAGACAATACATCTTGTTATTTTTTTCTTACAAGATAAATTAACTATATTAGGATTAAGGGTGAGAGATTACTTTGCTAGTGAGAGATTTCAAGAAAATAGGACTTTCTTGGGTAGAAAAAAATGATAATTTTGATGATGTTTTACACTAAATATAGATTTTTGTCTTATGTTAATAATGTTTTAACACAAAACTTCCCAAAACAAGAAACGTCAAGTGAAATCTTCGTATTTTAAGAACTCAATGTTTAAGAAACTCTGTACTTTTTTATATTAAAACCAATGAGAACAAGAACTTAAATGCAGAAACAAATCTATTGTGTAACTTTTGTCTTGTTTCAAGTCGTCGTACCAGTAAGTTAAATTTTCTCACCCAGTTGGCAGATAATTTTACTTGATTTACATTTTTTTTTAACTGAATTTGTTTTTAATTCTTCCATTTCGTTGCCTTGTACCTGTACATGTGTAATGACAATAAACTTGAATCTAATCTAATCTAATCTAATTTTTACGTGGATTTTTTGCAGTGTACAGGTTCGAACCCCCCATCCCTGTTAGTAAATTCCACCAAACAATAAGAGTGTAAAAGAAGACTTATCACGGATTTCAGAGTCACTAGAACAAGCACAAAGCAGGAGATCTTTTGGTCGAGGTCAATTCGTTCTAATCTTCTGTGAAACAAAATCCGACGTCTGTGCTTAGCTAAAAGTATTCACCAAATTATTAAACCGTGCAATCTCGCTCTCCAACTTTACTGAAAAGACGCGGCACTGGGCATCAGTTCCATACACGCGAGCGGGAAGATTAGAGCCGTCTCTTACTCAAAGTGTCTTAGAAGATGGATGTCTTTAAAGATGGATAGTGTCTGTCTAAGCAAATGTAAGTCACTCTGAGGCAGTGGTTCTCAAACTTTTTGGATGGCACGTCCCTTTAAACCAGGGGTGTCAAACATACGGCCCGCGGGCCGGAACCGGCCCGCAAGTAGGTTCGATCAGGCCCGCCGAATTGTTTGGAAAAAAATAGAAAAAAAAAATAAAAAATAAATTTTTTTTTGCTGCAATTCATTGATTGTCCGCTAAGGGGCGTTTCCATCGGAGTAGAACGCTGATGATCTTGTTAAGAACGGAAAACAGGTGTTATCCGCTACAACCTCATTAATCAAAATGTTCCAAACGAGAAAGATAAATAAATAGTGTAATGTTTTTTTAAAATAGATAAATATTGCATGTTTCATGTATGAAGTTTACAAATGTGACTTTCTTCATTGCACATTTAATATCACTCCTTAGTTTGTAAGGTGTATGCAGGTATTTAATTTATATTTTATATAAGTGGTTTAAAATTCAGTTCTTTAAAAGCCTCAAGTGCAATGCTATATTTTTCATTACCAATTTAAGTTGTGTGCCTTTGTACAATCAGTGGGATAAGTTGCAATGCCTAAATGTGAATGATAAAAGGTAAATTGCACACTTGTAAGGAATTATGAGGAAATTCTTGGAATGTTTTGTGAAAGCATAGTTCATTAAAATTCAATATGTTCCTAATGTTCTTGTGCTTCTTTACACCAAAACAAAGGAAATACATGATATTTTGGATATTTAGTGCAGAGTATGGTATAATTTTAATGGTCCGGCCCGCCTGACATCTCCTTAGGTCGTATGTGGCCCGCTTTGCGAAATGAGTTTGACACCCCTGCTTTAAACCTTTAGACCTAAACCTGAAATCTTGCGCCCCCCAACACACACACACACACACACACACACGCACACACACACACACATCACTACTAAACAATTACCAAATACCAAATACTACCAAATAATGGCACTACTACAGACATGAATGATTTAATGCTTTTTTAAAATTTGAACAACTTGCAGTGAAAAAAAAAAACACCTACATCACTTGAAATATGTCTCAATGAGTCTTCTTAATTTTAATCTTAATTTTATACTTAGATTTTACAAACTGATCTATATCCAATAGTGATGTGTCGTTTGTGAATGATTCATTTCGAAATTTTTAAATGACCAGTCTCCTCAGTGAACGATTCGATTCTGTAGCGAGAATGACTCAAACGAATCGTTTTCTGTTCGAGAGTTTAAGATAATTTAAAAAATCAGTTTAAAAAAGAAGGTCAGTTAGATCAGTTTAAAAAAAACAAAAAAACGAACTTCCCATCCTTAATCTGCCGGGCTGCTTGAGTGAAGTTTGGTCAACGTGGCCACTAGGGACAGTATCGTGCTCTACCATTATTAATCCAGTCAACACAAACCCGAAGCAGTGGGCAGCGTGAGGCAATGGGACGAGGCTCAAAGACGCTCAGTTTTAGAACCCATCAGACCAGGGTTCGAACTCCCAACTTGACCACTTCGCAATTGGAATTGTTGACTTCTCAGCCATCGATGACTCATCACCGCAGTCTCCGTGTGGTTGCTAGGGCTTGTTTACACCAATGGGAATAAAACGAAACTGGGAATTAAGTTCGATAAGACCTGTGTTTTATTCTGGATACATTTTGCGCATCTTCAGTTTGATCGGATTTGGAATACGAATCGCGACAACCACAAGTTTCCCGTTGGCGTGCAGTTGGATCACGTGAACACAGTCGGCGTGTGGCGAGGAACAGAGGCTCGGCGAAGCTGTGCTGTCATCACGTATCAGACGCGAACAGGCAAACTGATGAGCGGAGAACGACGACACCATTTGCTTCACTACACAATCGCTCCGTAGGACCGTGTTAGCGCAAAGTGTGTCAACGACAAAAAGGCAGCTTTGCTATTTGATTTAAAATGTGCCACAGGATGTATGACTGAATTCAGCTACTTGGCGACTTGGGACATTTGTGGTCGTGCCAACTGTTGGGGTCTTGATGCCAACAGTGCCAACAACCCCCCCCCCCCCCCAAAAAAAAAAACAGAATTGCAGGTGTTTTGCATATTTCAGAAAACATTCCAGGAAAGATTTAATTACCATGGTAATTTTCTGCCCTACACTGTAAAAAAATGAATCATGAGGCTTGGAATTTTCATAAAAAATGTTATGTGGTTCCTAAAAAGAATGTGCAATGTGTCCTTGAAAAAAATGTAGCTCTGTGTAACATATTGACATTTTGGTAAATACAAATTAAAATGTACATTTCACCTCTTTTTTTAAGCAAACCAGTGCAATTTTTGGGGTCAATTTAAGAAACAATTTTGGCTAAAAGATTGAGAAAACGAGAATTCACATTTATTTTAGGAGAATTGGTTCAATTGGTTTGCGGTTTTAATTGAGTCACATTCATTTGAATCTCAACACGTGAAGTGATTAAACGCCATTTTGAAGAACACACATGAAAGTTAAGAGTTAAAGTTTTGTCCTTTAGACAAAAGGATTCAGTTAAGACTCATTAAGAGAAAAGAGAATCAGCAGCTCCAAATCATCAGATGAGCTTGTTTCTTGGGAGAGCCAATGAGAAGCTTGCATGTGTTGCTCAAAGA